>JAPSGF010000006.1:3111747-3273720 GCA_035772895.1 Perdix hodgsoniae | reverse complement strand
CTCCTTTAAGTACAAGCAAAACTCAAGAAAATGAATTTTCTAATAAGAGAGGTCATTTTATCTGCCCAGTTTAAAATAAATAAATAAATAGATAGATAAATCCAAAAGCATTTTTTGTTTTAGAAGATAAAAAAAAATATAGTTCTATAAATGACATTATAAGAAAATGCCAAGAAATAATTAACAGTAAGTTTTGTAGCAACTGTAATATGTACATTTTCAGCCCTTAAATTAATCAACGTTTATATTGCCTACAGTGTTTTCCACAAAGTGTGCTGTTCTATTCTATTTGACCTTAATTAGTATAATTGATAGTAGTTTTAGAGCTGCATGCCTATTTTAATCATGTAGTTACAGCTTTCATGACAGAAAAAAAAATGAAATAGCAGCTGGGAATTATCTATTAATAGTGAGAGAACAGAAATGAAAAAAAGAGACTTCTCTTCTAGGATTTCAGGACTTTTACAGTGTTAGTAATGAATGACTAATGTATTTAAGAGGAGAATGCTGATCTCCAAGGATGTAGTGAAGGGCAGCAGGAGGTAGGATCAATGTGAGTTAGAAATTTTATATCATTAGGAAATCATGTGTCTACAAGACTGTAGAGATAGAACAGAAAAAAATGTCTAATGTTTGAATGGGATCACCTAAGAGTGCGTGCGAGCATTTAAAAATCTGATGTACATAGTCTACCTCAACTTCTACAAGGCCTTTTCAATGGTCCCATGCTACAGATTTATCTCTAAGTTGAAGAGATATGCATTTGAAGAGTGGACTGTTCAGTGGATAAGGAATTAGTTGGATGGTTGCAGCCAGGGGATTGTGGTCAGTAGCTCTGTGTCAAGGTGGAGGCTGGTCATGAGTGATGTTCCTCAGGTCATCTTGGGATTTGTGTTCTTTAACATGTTTATCAATGGCATATTGCTCAGGTTTTATCAGTAGTCCATATCATAACATCATGCAATAGGCACTGATGAGTGCAGAGAGAGTGCACTGCAGAGCTGTGATTCCTGTTTAGTAGTCTCACTTGAGTTCTGACTCTCCAAGAGGAAGATACATTTGAATGTATTGCATTTCCCAGAAGCCTCCACATCATTTCTAATTCCAGGGAACAAGGGAAGAGCTCTCTTGTCTTTTCCAGGAGGGGAGCTGTGGAGGAGCTACTGATGACGACTCGGACTGACTCTCTCTTCTTCAGTTCCATTTTTGGTCCATTTTTATTTATTACTCATATTTTTTCTGTAGTATTTCACATTTCTTTTAATAAATTAGTTTCTCCTATCTCAATTCACTTTTCCCTTCTTCCTTCCTCCCTTCTTCCTCCCAAGGGGAGGGAGGGGTTTTGTACAATTAAGTCTTCAAACTGTGACGCATATACAATGGCATCAAGTGCACACTCAGCAAGCGTGTTGATGACACTAAGCTGAGTGGTGCAGTTGATACAACAAAGTAAAGGGATGCCATCCAAAGGGACCTGGACAAGGTTGAAAAGTGGACCAAATAATGTTCAACATATTCAAGTTCAAGGTGCTGTTCCTGGGTTGGGACAGTTCCAGACATGAGTGCAGACTGGGCGAAGAACACATTAAAACAGCCGTGTAGTAGATGACTCAGAGGCTGTGGAGGATGAAAAACTTGGCATGAGCCTGCAGTGTGCATTTGCAAACTGGAAGAACAAAACTCGGAGCGTGGTAAGGAACTGGAACAAGTTGTTCAGAGAAGTTGTGCATGCTCCATCCCTGGAGGATCAGATTGGATGGGGCTCTGAGCTGCTTGATTTAGTGGCTGGCAACCCTGCTCATGACAGGGATTGGAATTAGATGATCTTTAAGACCCCTTCCAACCCAAGCTATTCTATGATTTTTGATTTTGTGGTTCTGTGATTGAAAAGCATGCTGGTTTACCACTGGCTATATATTTACAATGAGAATAGTAGAACAATCAGAACCCACTTGGAAATATTAATTTTTATTAGAATGGATTTGAAACAAGCTAAGGTACAATGTGAAAAAAAATAAATGAGTTTCTAAGCTGTGAGAGGATCACACTAACTGGGTAAATTTGTTTATTGGCTTAACCTAGTAATTCTTTTCCTGAAGCATTTTCTTATATTTTTAATGACACAGAGTATATGTGTTTGAGAGGCTATAAAGGAAAATAAATCTTTTTCTACGAGAGGTTTTTGTCCCTTTCTCACAGATTTTTTTTTTTTAACACAACAAAACCACACACAGCAAAACAAAACAAAACAAAACAAAACAAAACAAAACAAAACAAAACAAAACAAAATAAGAAGCATGTCAAACAAACTGCCAATTATGTGCTAATCTCTATTCTTCTGAATTCCTCTAAGGCACAGCAGTTTGGAACATTTACCTTACAGAGTAAAGTGAATTTATTCATAAATACTAAATTGTGTGTATTTTGCATCTTACAATTCTTTTATCTTGTTTAAAATCAAAATGAAAAAAAAAAAAAACAACAAACCAAACTAAAACAAAAAAAACAATGCACGGACTTCAGTTGACTTAGAAATATGAGAGCATAACAGAAATAACTTTGGGATACAAATCAATTTTTGTCTATAGAAGTGTTCAGTGATGAACTTTGTTTACCTTAGAAAGACCAGCTTGTTCAAGCAAATAAATCATGTGATGTAGCTCTTAAAATTGTATTAAACCTATTCTGTAGACCATACTAAAATAACTTATTTGAAATACTATGTGTTATTCATATTGTCTGTATAGAGATACAAATACTATCACAAATGTCACTCCATGCATGAGAACTGTCAGGTTGTAGAACAGATTTTTTTCATTATTTTCCACTTGATTTGAAGAATGAGTGTCAGTGTTTTGAATCTATGCATGTACATATGTATGGATGGATGGATGCACATGGGTCTGTACATACATATCTATTGTTCATTTGTGTTTCTGCATTCCTGTATAATGTATTCCTGTAGGCATGCACAAAATAGTTGTCTTCAACAATAGAAATTCTAAAGTTTTTTTCTGGCAATGTTTACCTGGAATTTATGTATGCTAAGAATAGCCACTAAATCTGTTGCTGGTCTAGTTAACTGTATATTGTTGCTACATGATATAGCCAGTCCTATTTTTAACTAAATCAGTGAAGAATTGACAGGATTTTTTTCTGTCATTATGACATACTTCAGTTTTCTCAACAGACAAAAAAATATTAACCATACATCAGTGTTAATGTAGTACTGTCAGAAAAAGTCAGGAAAATGGTAAAGATCAGTTTACATACATCCTGAAAAAGTAGATATAGTAATCAATCCCAAAATTGAACTATATTTCTGAGTATGAGCGGAGTGAAATCATCAGAAGTAAAATTCTATTTAGAAAATGTAAATGACATCTTCTTAGGAATAGAAAAGTTATCTGTAATATTTTACTGAGGAAAGGGTGAAAAATGACACTTTTTTCAAGGAAGTGAAGCAGTTTACTTTTTCAAAAGTTAAAGTTCAAGCAATATTAATAAACATAGTATGTTTGATGTCCTTTGGCTTACGTGCTGATGTCTTTGAACTTCCAATGGTGTAAAGATTTACAAAATGTGACCCATGACACATACTCCAGCACAAAAGAATATCTGTATTGAAATGATGTACTGATGTATTATTTTTTAGTCCAGTCTTAGAATGAATTTTGGCATTTTCCTCTCCAGATAAGAAATTCTGCTTACCTTTAAGCATTGGCATAAACCATTAAGCTGTATTTTCTACCAGTTATTGAAATGTTTAAAAACTATCTACAATTCAGTGCTGTTATTATAAGAAATAGAAAAAATAACAAGAATTTACAAAAGATTTGTAAAAATAAATTATAGAGAAAACTACAGTAGCTACATTATTTAACATTACAAACTAAAAATAAAATGTAATTAAAATCATAAATGAAACTGAAGGTAAGATGAGAAAGAGGAAAAACAGAAGGTAGAACTACCTTAGTTTTGTTCATGTCTCCAGTCTCAATTTCTTATTTAGTTTTAATAGTCAACATTAAAAATTAAGGTTACCCAGCAAGCCTACTACAGATTGCATTTGTTTTCAGTGTAATAAACTGCCCACCTAAAAATACGCTATATAAATGTATGCAATCTAGAATATATTTTTTCTCAAATAGATCAACCAATCTACAATTTGGTGTACAACTTGTACACCAAATCAAAATCTGTTAGCAGTTATTCATTTAAATAACATGACTGAATGTGGATTTTTATTTCAGTTATTCTATATAGGCTGTGTCTCATGTAAGAAAACAAATGGCAAAGACAAAAGGAAGAAGGCAAAAAAAGTGTATGCATAAAATTCTTAAATTTCAGGTTATTCTGCTGAATAAGCTTAAAACTTATGTGGTCAAAAATCAGTGAGATTATTTTTTTGATTAATTTTTTGTTGGTAATACATACATAGCATGAAATTGAACCCCAGATAAAAAAAATATTTTTTTATGTTTCTCAACTCTTTTTATTATAAACTACTGCACAGCATTTTCTAAGTTTACATATTCTCAAATGCATTACTCTATTTTAATCATGAGAATCAATGTTTTTATTTAGATTATTATACTTAGTAATATTGAGACAGATAAGTCTTGTCAGGCACCCATAGGATCATTACAAATCTGGAACATACTGTATAATCAGTTCAATATATGTCTAGGTTCTGTGGAACTAAACTAACTTTTCTCATTTTTAATCAACTAAACTTTGCTTCTCATAAAAGAATAAAAAAAAATCACATTTTTATTTTCTGATCCATATATATTGAAAAATGAATATCAGACATAGGTAGGACTAATTTACTGAGGAACACTGCATAGTTCTTGACTTGCAGAGCTTTTATAGTAAAACTGAATTGATTATTTATTTTTGTGTGTGCTTGAGGGATGAATATAAAGCTGGAAATGGAATTAAGGAGGACAAAAGAAAAATTGAAATTTTCTCATACTATCTGTACTTACTATGAGGGGCTAATTTCATTTACGTAAGACAACTTCTTAGAAGATGACAAGAAAGCTTGAAATCTTAATGTCTGTAGTCCTCTTTACTACCAGCAGTACTGGATAGAAAAGAATCATTTCTCTCTATCTGTGGCACAGCAGCTGTGTTACACGGTAAAATCTTATGGGTAGTGTAGGTGAATCTTGATCCCTTGATCACAGAATAGTATTGTGCTTCATGGCTGTGTGACTCTGTGCTATTATATGTTAAATGTGAACTATATAAAAACATTTTTATTACTATTATTCTTTAATATCATCTGTTCTATATAACCTCAGAGATACTCTTCACTGAGTTCATCAAAGTCCCAGAGCATCATTACAAACGGTAAGCAAAACTGTGACTCATCTCTGTATGACTAGTATTTTTGTCAAGGCCATCTAATCATTTTACCTGTCAGGGAATATAGATTTTGAAAAGAACGAGAAGACATTTACCCATGTAGATTTTCATTGGAAGGGGGAAAAAATGAAACTATAATTTACTATTTTTTGCTGATTGAATGAATTAGACGCATACTTTAGAAATATACACAGACACTCTTTTGAAATGGAGTGCAGTGAACCAGGAGGAATGCTTTTTAGAAAACGGAGGGTGTATTTGAGGCATGCATTAGGATCAGATGAATCAACCTACATAAGCACCTGCTTCATTTCATTTTATGGCAGTCTACACAGCTAGTTGAGACGCAGACATCTAGACAGGTGAGCTAAAACTCGCAGTGGGGATACATCTCCGCAGGGAAGATTCAGGACATGTTATAGTTACTGTTTTTTCTGACAGGAGTTGCAGCAACTATTCATTATACAGAATGTCAAAAGCTACAGAGGCAAATACATTATATTTCTTACACTATCCATAGGCAGAGTCCAGCACTCATCTGTCTATTTCAAGAAAGTTCCTTATTACTGTTTGAACTTAAATGTAACAGATGGAAATAGCTAACTTCAATTAGATTAACTTTTTATTGTGATTTGGATAACTTTCTGTCAAGTTGTCCAGCTGTATAAAATCTGTCTCTGTGTAGGACATAGCATACAGCATAAGTTTCCTCATGGATAGTTATGCTGTTTTATTCTTGAATTGTGAAGTGAGCCATGCAACAAAATCTTTAAGATACAAAGGTGTGTAAAGTTATCTGTAAAACACAATTAATGACTATAATGACTATACTTAAGCCTTGTGTTAAATAATGATAGTACTTAGGAACTTAGGAAAATGATGGATGAGTGTCCAGCCTTTTGACTTGTCTGGGGTGGGTGAAGAAAAATTGTCATGGGCTCTGCAAGTACATAGATCACTCCAAAAGTGCTACCTCCTATTTATTTCCATGGAAATGACAACAGATACAAGGAGCACAGAAACATTGTTTGAGAGAGCAAATTTTCTGCTACAAAATATTTTTTTTCAGCATAGTAACCACCAATAGCTATGCATTTTTGCCAGTGATGAACAAGAGCTGGCATGTCATGGCTGTAAAAATCTGTACCAGCAGAAGTGACCCAGTGGCTGTCATCACTGCTGAAACACACCACCCACCACCTCATTGTGCTCACACCCACTGTTTGGTTTCCATGATTGTACAGAAAGTGTCAATAAATGCCAGTGAATGCAATTTTTTCTACATGGAGGAATTCAATTCCACAACTTTGTTCGATATGCACTTTTATATTGGACACCGTTCTGTCAGATTGCCTCTCTTCTGTCATCTGCTGCATAGCAACAAAATGTAATGGTATACTGGCAGGAAGTTTCCGTCTCTACTGCAATACCACCAACATCTGCCTCTAATATGGTGAGACAACATAATAGAATAGGAGGAATTACTTTCAGAGCAGCTCTCATAAAATGCATAATATAGTCAATGCATGTAAAGTAACGAACTTTTTAAAATTTATTTATTATTAAAACATATGAAAGGAGACCAATGAAAACATAAAATTGGTGGGATATTTGACTTCCACAGTGCCAGATCACATGCAGCCTGTGTGCCACGGATTGGACATGCCTGGTATAGTGGCATTGAAATTTTAACCAAGAATAGTCATGAACATCTTTTTCACAAACAGGAAAAGGTGTATTTTAGATTTGAAAAGCTTAGGCTTAAACTGCAGAGGTGTTTCCAGAATATCTTTATGATTTAATGCAGTGAAGTCAAGGATTACAAGTTGATTTTTGACTACTGCACACAAAATGGGATGATTCATACTCCATGCTTCATGTATGGGATCTTTTATAATAATATCATCATTGTTTTACAGCATCTCATGCTCAGTTCAGCTCCAAGTTGGAGATATTTGATTTGGATTTATCACCCTAAACAGCAACACAGAAAGGATTTAATGTTATCTTCAAGAAATGTTAAGAAATGTATATGAGCAATATGATATGTTTTCTTCTCCTTGAATGAATAAAGCAATCTCAGAAGGCATTTTCTCTGAAAGGTCATCTTAAGTAGGTGTTTGCACAGTATTTTATGTTGTTGCTGAAATACATTTCATTCTTTCCTGAGTGTGGTACTTTGGGATACAGTATCTCAAATATATTATACTGCATTTCCACCCTTGTCTTCTTAAGAACTAAGTACTTCAGAAGAGTAAGGGGAACAAAAGAATATGCAAGTAATCTGCGTCCAAGGTAAACATTTAATGAAACTTCATAAAGATCCATGCTTACGTAAAAAAAAAAAAAAAAAAAAAAAAAAAAAGCTAAAATGTTTCCTTTGAGAGATAAAAATCAAACTTTTCAGTTTTCAAGCTTGTATTTCAATTTACTGAATAAGCATTCTATGTTTGGACACTTTTTTGCTTGTTTGTTTTTAGCATGACTCAATCTCCATCAATTGTTAAGTGATTTGTAAGAGCTACTCATATTTACATAACACTGATTATGGAAATGGTGTTTTTTTCTATCCTGTGTGTAAAATATAACCAACTTTGTATTATTCATTTTATTATTAATGTTTAGATATTGACATCTTCTTCACATTAAAAATCTGAAAATAAAGGACATATTTTTCCAAAAGAAAATTCATTCTTGTATAAAAAGGATGAAAGAATCAGAAATGTTCTGAGTCAGTAAGTGATAGCTCATGATGTAAGTTATGTTAACTGTTCACCAGAAATCAGGAACTTACAGTGTTTCACAAAATATTAGACTATTGATTTTAAACAGTAACAAACATTAAGAAAACCATTATTTTGTCTGGTACATGGAAGATTAGCCTTATGACCAGCCCATTTTCTCAGAATGATAATTTGTGTCCACTCATTAACATATCTGACCAGTCTTCCCCTTCGTAATAAAAACACTTTCAACAAAAAGGGCCCCATTTAGGAACTTCTGATTTCCTCTGACTTTAATCATTAATAGCAGAAGATTCCTGTTTCTCTACTCTATACTAAGATTGTTTCTGGAGACTTTCTGATGGTGTATTTTTCCTCATGGGACTGGAAAAATATGGTCTGTTAAATAATTCATCAAACAATTTCATAGGTATTAAATTGGATATCAGATTTAGTTCTGGTGGAAAAAAAATATAGACATATATATATAGTGCCTAAGGTTTCTGAATTTTGTCTTCAACAAACAATGGTTTATATTTTCACGGGACATTAGACTTAGTGTTTTTTGAAATCACTCTCTTCTGAAATGCTTTGTAGGCAAATGAATCAGAGAAGTTACCGCTTTTTCCATTCCTACTAAGAGCTACTCTCAGTTGCAGTGCATTTTTTAGTCAGCACCGAATCAGAGGTCTCTGAAAGATGAAACGTACCTTTGCCTTTCTTTCTGTCTGTGAGCTTAGTTCATCTTTTTTCTATCCATTTTTAGGTTCTCTCATAAAATGGTATCTGCTCAATCCAGATAATCAGAGCTTGAACTAAATTGCCACATAAATCTTCTAAAGCACTCTTTTTCTTCTTTTCAATCCCTATGTCACCACACTAAGGAACCTACATATTCTTCATGCTCTAGATATCCCTGTCTAAATATGTTAGAGATAGATGGATGCCTTTTCCTAACTTTGCTTCAGTTTGAACCCACTTGGTCCTCCCTCATGGAATAGGAAAGCTGGCATCAAATTGTCAGATCCTCCATGCTTCCACTGTACCAGATGTTAGTAAAAGTAAATTAAGATAGAGTGCACAATGGAATTCATAGAACATATTTTAGTTTTGGAATCAAATATATGAAAGCAAGCACAAAGCAATTATAGTACCTGGCTAGGAGAAGAAATTGGAGAAAGAAGACACTGATAAAGTATTTTCTAAGGAAAAAAACTTGGGAAAAATACAATTCCATAATTTATAAAATGAAAAAATATATATATTATAGTATGTTAGGGAAGGGAAGGGAAGGGAAGGGAAGGGAAGGGAAGGGAAGGGAAGGGAAGGGAAGGGAAGGGAAGGGAAGGGAAGGGAAGGGAAGAACTAGTTTTGCTGTGTAGTTTTATGGGAGGAGATGGGCTTAGTATGGATCTCAGAATTCAAACATTACTGATTTGTGGAACAGCTCAATACATAGAAAGAGTTCTGTATCAAGGACTGTACTTCCATTTCATCGGTTAAAATTATGTAGCAAGCTTATTTATTCTTCTCTTATTCCAGGTGATCCTAAACCAATTCTGCTGCAGATGCATTCACATTAGTCAGGTAAAGTTAGCCTTTGTATTGCAGTCGGGTCAAGCTGTGATAATATTTTCAGTGTTGGACCTCCTGACAATAGACCTAAAACCCTGACTGTTTTTAGGTCTATTATTTGTAGCTCTAACCTCCACCATAGCATATTTCAAGTTTCTATGTACACTCGCTTTTTATATCATTTATATATATGATTTGATTCATATGCAACTAAATCTATTTAAAAATTGGATAACTGCATAACGCTGTTCATATGCTGTGTCAGACCAGAATGTAGATATTAAGAGAATTCACAGATACCTTACTGATGTGCAAGTATTTTCCCAAGTCTGAAAACAAGCAAATAAATGGCCTTTCATTAAGGTGTCAGAACCAGGCTAGCACTGTGAGAAAAACTGGGAAACGAGAAATACGTTCTCTGGTTTTATTTATTCAGTTTTGAAGATAAACTTTAAAAAATAAAAAAATAAAAAAAAAGATAAAAAGAGAGAGAAAGAGAGAAGAAATATTCTGTTTCAATTTTAGGGGGCATTTTATAAAACAAACAACCAACAAATTCCTGAAAATTAATGTAATCTGTAGTTGATATCTGATTTTGTCCCAAATTTGTGAACTCACATTAAAAAGTTTTGTTTTGTTTTGGTTTGGTTTTTAACATTTTTAATCCTGGTGATGTAATTTCCCAGTCTCAGATAACTTTGAGGTAATCAAAACAGGCATTTTCATAATTTACATTGACTTTGGATGAAAGTAAAGTCATTTGTCTGAACTGTGATGTGTGAATAACTTTTATCTGTCATGTTTACTGCAATAAAAGGTTACTTGGAATAAATCACTCCTAACATGATAGGTGTTCAGGGACATGATTTAGCAGTTGGTTGTTTGAGTTAGGGTAGTATGGATAGGTTGAGTTTGGACTTAATCATCTTGAACATCTTTTCCAACTTGAGGAATTCTATGACTTTATGATACTACTGTTCTGAACCCGTGGATGTATTCATAGGAATTTAGAACCTCACAGAGTTTGGAGTATGCAATACTCAGGGTGGGCAAAAGAGAAGCTGAGATAACACACAGAATATTGTAATAATTGTAGTACTACAATTCAAACATAATCAAAGCAAGTATTTCCTCTATTCTTATCATATGATCTGCAAATAGTCTCACAAGTGACTCAATGTTAATAGCTATTTTTGTAGAAGTAAAAACATTTTGATGGTAATTTAACAGTTTTTGCAGTTTTTGCAGTTTGGTTTTTTTTTCCAGTTTTTTTTCCTTTTTTTTTTTCCTTTTTTTTTTTTTTTTCCCTGCAATATATGTTCTCCAAATCCTTCTCTCTCACAACGACATCCCAGGTTTCATTTAGAAAAGGAACACAAAATTCAGAAATTTTTTGGAAATGCCTTATAGACTCAAAATGTTTAGAAAACTAACATTTTTATGTTGGGAAATACTTGCCAGATGCTTTTGACCATTCTGTTGTAGCAAATGATTTTTTTTTTTTTACTTCCCCCCCCCCCAAATTCTTAGTTGTAACATTAACTGCTGCTGTTTCATTAAAATTGTAAACTGGGGCCTGCCTTTTCAATTGACCAGAGGAAAATCCTTGTATATGAGGACTTTTTTTCCTCTAGATAGTACTCATAAAACCTAATAATTAATTATTATCAAATTCAAGAATTAGATAACTGGAAAAAGCAATACTGATTTATTGATTATGTATTTTGTAGATTAATTTGAACTCCTCTGAAAAAAACTGCTCAATTTTGTTCACCACTCAGATACCCTATGGAATCTCAATTGTTTATTAAGATGATATCAGTGACATAAGGAAAAACAGTAACATAGAATCATAGAATTGCTCAGGTTGAAAAGATCTTCAAGATCTTCAAGATCTTCAAGATCTTCAAGTCCAACCGACCGCAACCTAACCATGCCACCCTTAATGCTAATAACCATCTGCTAAATCACATCCCTGAGTATCACATCCAAACAGTTTGCAAACACATTCAGGGATGGTGAATAAGCCACCTTCCTGGGGAGGCTATTCCAATGCTGTAAAGAAGTTTTTCCTTATATCCAATCCAAACCTACCCTGGTGAAACTTAAGGCCATAACAAAGAGGAGAGAGAGAAAAAAAAGACTGAGCTGCTTACAGTGTGGACATTGTGGAGTTCATTTCCCACCTCTTTCCTTTCATGGGCAAAAATTTAAAACATAAAATGACAAGATAGACTGTCTTTTCAGGCTGAATTTCTTTAGTTAGCACTCTACTTCCTTTAACATTCTGCAGAAGATTGGACATCTGTGGGAGAACTATGCCATTTCTTTTGCATATAAAAAATAGCATCTATCTGTTTGGCCTATTTACAAGACCCTGTCTCATGTAACAGAAGCTATTTATTCTTTTTCAACACAAAATGAATGAAATATTATTTTCCATGTTTGCCTTACATGCTAAAAAGCACCAAAAGTTATTGTACATTATTGGAGATTACTGCAAACCTGTGAGAAATTCATGGGATCCACCAAATCTCTATGATATATGAAAATATCCAAGTTATCATCATTTGAAAGCTGATGGATGAATATCCATAAATATGATATTAAATTAAAAGATATGATGTCAATTCCATATTAAGTAACAACAATTAAAATTTCAAATAGCCAAATTCAAAGGTTGAATTCTGTACTTCAACAAAAACTTGTGAAAACAGTGCAGAATATACATACATAATCTAGATTATATATATAACTAGAAAAGAGATTAATAAATAAAACATGCAAAATAGAATTTCTAAGATAAAATATATGGAACATACAGAACAATAAGGAAAAGAAAGCTATGAAACTAATTATGTGACAAAACACAGAAAAATATATATATATACTAAGATGATTAAATAGTGGAAATTGCAACAAATTCAAACAAGCATTAAAACAAATCTTGTTAGTAATTTTTGCTTATTCGTTCTTTAAAAATGTGAATATGTGACCACATATTCATCACTCTTATGAACTCTTCTAGAAAATATTTTTTTAAATAAATTCCTTCAAAATATAGAGGCAATTATCTTAATGGCTGAAAAATTTAGTCTTCAGCAGTTATCAGATAATTGAAAAATGTAGCCATCTAAGACCTTAAATGCACTTCTTTATGTTTTCTTTTTTTTTATTACAAAAGTCATACAATTTAAATGTTCTGCTTATTTATGTATAACTAAGCATACATATCAGTTTTTAGGGTTGTGGCACTTTGATTTAAAAGCTCCACTAATAGAGATCATGTCTGATTTTTCTCTATTAGGCAGTGGGATTGCAGCAAACTGTGATACTCTAATTTAAGTTTGAAGTATGTTTAGATTAAGTAAATAATCCTGGCACTTGGCAACTGATAAGATTTTTTATGAAGTCAGGCCATGTTATTAGTAAATGTTTGACATGTAGTGCATGTTAAATTGGTACCATTTAATAAAACTACTATAGTGTATTGAATTTATGTGGCAATGTTTTAGTAGCAAAGGAGGCTACAACGGTGGCCTGTGTAAGCAGAGCGCAGCAGCTGCCCCATAGTCACAGCCAGTTCCAGCTGCTCAAAAAGTGACCTGCCACTGCCATAGCTGAGTCATAAGGGACACTGGGTGTGTTCTGGGAAAGCAAATTTGGGGAAGGGAAAAACTTCATAACAGCAGCTGGGTGAGAGAAGTGAGAACACGTAAGAGAAACAGCCCTGCAGCCACCTAGGTCAGGGCAGAAGGATGACATGTGCTCCAGGTGTGGAGCAGAAGTTAACCTGCAGCCCAGGAGATGCCCATGTTGAAGTAGTCTGCTCCTGATGGATGCACCCCATTATATGGAGTCATTCTGGGGCAGTGCTTGAAGAGATGCAGCCTGTGGGAAGTACACGCAGGACCAGGGTGGAAAGAAGAGCATCCTGTGGAAGGGACCTTGTGTGAAGCAGGGGCTGAGGGTGACCGTGAAGAACTGTCAGAGATGAAGATCTGTGGACTGACTACAATCCCCATTTTCCATTTCCCCACACCACATGTGGTGAGGAGGTAGAAGAGAATAGATGGCTTACTAAGGTGTTTTTACTTTGCTTTTAGTTCTGACTGCTTCTGTCTGTTAGCATTAGGCAACAAAATCTATTAATTTCCCTGTGCTATGTCTGCTTTATCTATGAGAGTAATTGTTGATCAAATTCCCTAGCCTCAGTCCACAATGTTTTTGTCATCGTATTTTCTATACTCAGACTGTTACTTCTACTCACATCTTTCTTGGTAGGTAAATGAGAACCTGCTTGTCTACTGTTAACAAGATTTCTGGTACTCACCTAGAATCTGGCTTCACAAAGACAGTCTGTCAATGACCTATACTGCTTTTGCAATACTGTAGCATACACTCAGCACACCACTCTCTCAAAAACTCTTCTAAAGTTATCAATTTTTAATATAAAGTTGTAGAAAATAGAAGAAAATTGACAAATTTATTAAAAAATAAAGCTGGACCTTACTGAATGTAACACAAATACTTTAATAGCTTTCTGATTTAAACAATGTGAATTTTTTTTTACAAATATATTAAAGCTTCAGTTTTTCATTTTAATTTTTGAAAGAGAAGCTAATTAAGAAATCATTATGCCACTGACAGGGAACACCACTACTCTTAGATGAAATATGCAAAGAAAACAAATAAAACTGATAGATGGACATGCCAGTACTCCCCTGGTTGACACAAAAAGGCTCACACCTGGACACAAATATCACATAGAAACAGAGTATGGTGCAAATTAAGACAAAAAATACTTTCAGTAAAACAGGCATTTTTTAAGTCAGGCATTTCTATTCTGCAGTTCATTGGAAGATTTTTATCTAACTTCTGGTCTTACATAACAATATTCTTTACGCTACTCTTTTTCCACTAACCATAAAGATATGAATAGTATAAAGCATGCAGAATATTATGAATATAAAGCTTTCAAGCTTTCAGCTTGCTTTATGAGTTGCAAAGGTGAAAATACACAGTAATGTTTGGTTTCTATATGGGAGAGATAAATATTTTATCTCTTGAAAAAACAGAATATCAATATCAGTATCTATCATGGAACAAAGATGTCTTTAAAAACTGCTTGGAAAAACAATCAACCCATATTTTTCAGCTTAAAAAGAGGGAAATGTACAGGAAGTGGAAGCAGGGTTGTGTGTCCTGGGAGGAATACAGGGCTGTTGTCCATGTTTGTAGAGTTAGGATTAGGAAAGCAAAGGTGCAGATGGAGCTGAACTTGTCAAAGCATGTGAAAGATAACAAGAAGGAGTTCTACAGGTACACAGGCAGGAGGAGAAAGGCCAAGGAGAGTGTTCCCCCTCTGGCGAAAGGTAATGGGGAGCTGGCTTCCCCAGACATAGAATAAGCTGAAGTACTCAGTGAGTGCTTTGACTTAGTCTTCATGGCTGGTCAGGCTTTCCATGTCTTCTGGGACCATTATCCTCTAGGTGAGGGCATGGGGAGTGGTTTCTGTCCCACTGTAACAGTGGAACAAGTCCAAGACCTCCTTATGAAACTGAATGTATATAAATCCATGGGGCCAAATTATACCGATCCTAGGATTCTGAAAGAGATGGCTTATGTGTTTGCCAAGCTGTTTTCCATTGTATTTGAAAAATCATGGCTGTCTGGTGAAGTCCCTGGTGATTGGAAAGAGGGAAACATTGCTCCTATTTTTAAGAAAGGGAGAAAGGAAGACCTGGGGAACTACAGGCCGGTGAGTGTCACCTCTGTGCCTGGGAAGCTCATGAAACATATCCTCCTATAAGCTATGTTAAGGCACATACAAGATAAAGACATGATTCTATACAACCAGCATGGCTTCACCAAGGGCAGATCTTGCCTGACCAATCTGGTGGCTTTCTATGATTGAGTGATGGTTCGATGGACAGGGAAAGGATGATGGGTGTCTACGTGGGCTTCTGCAAAGTCTTTGACATGGTCCCTCACCACATCCTTCTCTCTAAATTGCAGCGGTATGGATTTGGAGGATGGATTGTTCAGTTGCTTAGGAATTGGTTGTCTGGACACAGTCAAAGGGTTGTGACCAATGGTACTGTGCCAGGGTGGAGGCTGGTTACAAGTGGTGTCCCTCAGGGTCAGTCATGGGACCAGTGCTCTTCACCATCTTCGTCAGTGACATAGACAATGGCATCAAGTGCACTCTGACACCAAACTGAGAGGTCCAGTCAATACATGGGAAGGAAGAGAAGCCATCCAGAGGGACCTGGACAGGTTGGAGAAATGAGCCCATGAAAACCTAAAGAGGTTCAATAAAGCTAAGTGCAGCATGCCGCACTGGGGTTGGAGCAATCCCAGGTACTTATACAAACTGGGGAAAGATCTCCTTGAGTGCAGCCCTATGGAAAAGAACTTGGGGGTCCTGGTGGGTGAAAAGCTGGACATGAGCCAGCAGTGTGCACTTGCAGCCCAGAAGGTCAACTATATCCATGTTCATTGTGGCTTTCCAGTACATGAAGGAAGCATATAAACAGGAGGGGGAATGGCTATTTACAAGGGTGGATAGTGATAGGACAAGGGGGGATGGTTTTAAAATGAAACCGGGGAGGTTTAGGTTAGATATTAGGAGGAAGTTTTTCACATAGAGGGTGGTGAAGCACTGGAACAGGTTGCCCAAGGAGGTTGTGGATGCCCCATCCCTGGATGCATCCAGGGCCAGGCTGGATGTGGCTCTGGGCAGCCTGAACTAGTGGTTGGCAACCCTGCCTGTGGCAGGGATGTTGAAGCTAAATGATCATTCTGGTCCTTTTCAATGCAAGCCATTCTATGATTCTATGAAACCCAAAAATCTACCCACAGATGAGGAAAGCCCAGCAATCTAGCCCCTCTCTTAGCTGAACAGATATTAAACAGAAGTTTCACTCAGCAAAAATTACATTGTAATTTTGAGTAAGTGATTCATGACATGACTCACTTTTTGTAAATTCCTTGGAGCCAAAAAATACTCAGATTTATTCCTTCACTTGAAAGAAATTTTCTGTTTTCTATAATAATAGCAAAACATTCTTAAGATCATTTCCTCTGACAATGTTACTCTACCTAATAGTTTAACCTGTTCTTTAATTGTATATTAGTCATCTTAAGGATTAGTGATAAGAATAGTGAAGTAGAAGATCCGGAAGTGAACCAGTATTGTGATTTAACCTGGAAGACAGCTAAGCACAACACAGCTATTCATAGGGAGAAAAAAAAAAAAAAAAAAAAAAAAAAAAAAGGAAAAAAGCTAGTGAGAGCAAGATAGCATAGAATTCTAAGAAGAAGGGGTAGTACAGGATGATGAAATGTAAAAATATGAAATAGAAAGTGAAACTGGTCCTTCTTTGAGACAAATTTTAATATTTACATTTAAACATTATCTTTATACCAGTACACTCACCTTTCATTGTTGAAAAATTAATGTTTTCCAGTTTTGTGAACAATTAAGAAATGATCAGCCATTGTTGATTACTAATTTTAAAATTTTGAACAAAAATGAATTTACTTTCATCAATAGGTGTCATCTTTACTAAGTCACATTAAAGGACTCAAGTGCAAATCCAATTTCATAGAATCATATTACCATAGAATTGCAGAATCATTAAGGTTGGAAAAGATTTCTAAGATCAGCTACTTCAGCTGTCCACCTACCACCAAGGATGCCCACTAAGCCATTTCCCTCAGTACAGCTTCCAGATCAGGGAGTAGATTACCCTGAAGATAACTGTTCTGCCTATTAAAGAGCAGATATAAAGACATTGAGAACCTCAGCCATTTCCTTATCCTCTGTGGTCATGTTCCATGCCACATCCAGTAAAGGATTAATAGGCTTCTTAGCTCTCCTCTTACTGTTTATATATAAGCTTTTTGTTGTCTTTTAATATAGTGTCCAGGTTGAGTTCTTTTGCCTTTCTAATTTTCTCCCTGTATTATCCTAGCATTTCCTTTGTATTCTCCCTGAGTTGCCTGTCCCTTCTTCCATGGGAGGTAGACTCTCTTTTTCTCAGTGAAAGTTCCATGTTCATCCATGCCACCAGTCTTATTCCTTTCTGACTTTTATATTTTCTGTTCCTCTACATTGAATTCTTCATAACATATTGAAATTTAGAATTCAAGACATTTTACTCAAAGGATAACAGTGGTTTCCAAACACTGAATGTTACATGCTAAAGTAATTTCTAGCCTCAAAACATGCAAAGAAGGGAAAAAATAATAATAATAATAATAATAAAATTATACTCAAATTACAGAATCTCAGCCTGCAATCTTCTAACAGTCTGTCAGAGGAATTAAACAAACCTTATCTTTCTATAAAACTTCTCATTTCCATAATTATGAAAATAAGCTACATTCAATCACATGACTTTGCATTTCAACTTTGATATATGCTTCTTAAAACTAAGTATCAGACAAACAGAAAAATTAAGCAAGTACTTAAATGGTAACTGGTAAATGGAATTGAATGGAATTATGTTTGAGATTAACACCGATTCAGCAACAGTAGTGATAATAAATATAAACCTCTTTTTGCTTTAATGAAGCTGATAACTGAGTACCACACACCCACGTGTTCACTGCCCCCATCAAGTGAGTTGGGTGAAAGAGCATGAAAAAGCAAATGCAATTAACTCGATCACAGACTAACCCAGGACACCTACTATTTATAGTGAATTATAAATAGCATTAACAGAGAATATGCCATTCTTCAATATTTTGATTTTATGAAGATTACTGAAAGTTCCCTCATTTTAACATTCAAAGATCTTGAGATATTAAAATTGCATCTCAGATTGAACAACTATTAAGAGAAATATAGAAATACAGCACTGGAAAGAGGATGCTTATGATCAACACAGCAAGTATATACATTCTTTTTGTATTTAAGTTGTTATTGGAGCTACCTGTGAATATATTGTCTTTAGTGAAATACAGGCTATGTTGTAACAATATATTAGTATGACACTGCAATTTCACAGAGCTAGTTTGACATGAGTTATGTCACAGAACTGTAGAATTTCAGAATTACACATGTTGGAAGGGATCTCTGGAGATATCTAGACAAACTTCCCTGCTAAAGCAGATTCACTGAAGTAGGCTGCAATGAGAAGTTTCTCTCAGAAGTGCATATACCTGGATGTGTTATCTAGTTTTCAAACTGTAAAGAATTTTATCTAGTTTTGTTTTCCTGGAATTTTCAGTTCTGTACAGCTATTTACAGCAGTAGCAAACAAAAGCAAAGAGGAATATCTCATAAAATGTTGTGATATTAACAAAAATATTTCCATCTTTCTATGTGTTTTTTAGAAATAGATGACTTTCATTGCTACTGCTGCTGTTCCTAGCAGAAAATAAAAGCATTGTGTGCTTGTACTACCATCCATTATTCATACTTTGTATGCAATCAAATAATTAGCTGCAAATTGAGCAATCTACATTAACTACAGTACCAATTCAACAAAAGATGTCATGTTGAACAGAGCAGCTTTAGTGTATGTGAAATGTACCACTGAGGCCTTGTTTCTGCATTTTTAAACTGATTTTTTTTCTCCACTGACTCATTTAGAATGCTGTAGGTGTTTCAAACACATTTTTGCACAGTGAGGTTTTCCTTTTAGATTCATCAGGTTTTTTTTTTTGCTACAAAAAATATCAAGAAATTCTCTCTTTGTGTTTTCACCACGTGCATATTATTTGTATGGCAAAACAAACAAATAAACAAATAAATAAATGATCTAGTCTCAAGAGATTATTTTGTGATTTGAAGATCTTGATGGCAATACCATTTTGATATTCCATTCCCTTGTTGCAGTTTTGACAGGAGATAGAGATTCATTTTAAAACCTGAATTAGTTTGCTGCCCCTACTCACCAAGTGAATCCACAACTAGCTGCTGACAGCAAAATGTGGTGTATTTGGGAGGCAGGAACAATAAAAAACTCTGTCAGGGAATATAAAGAAAGGTAGGAATGTCTTCAGCAAGGATTGCTGGATATTTAGTATCAAGCAATTACAACATAGTTCATGTTTTATAAAGAAATGAACAGTGCAACACATATTAGTGGGGTTAGAAGGAGAAAAACAGCAGCAAGATTCTTCATGAATGGTTCAACACAAACACTGAGAGCTTTGAAATGCTTGATTTATCCCTCTTTTCTAAACTACACAGTGATTAAGCTAAATAAATAACTGTACTTTTCAACTAGAGCTCACAGTTTGTAAAGCTGTCACTGCAGACACTTGGTTTATAGAGCTGGAGAAATGTCCACTCTCAGCACAACAAGAATGCAGATTGAATTGCTTTGACTGTGGGTGTCTTGGGATCTCACTGAGCATTTTATCAGCAAACTAAGTCTTGTTACTTTTTGAAAAAAACTGAACTACCCTATGATACAGGTCGTATCCTATACATCTTTTAGACCCTGCCACATGCAGGGCCACCAACCTCCCCATTTGATATCAGACCAGGCTGCCCAGTTATGTGCTGCTGATGTGTTTCTCTGAGGTACTATTTATTCATTTCACCATTCAGTCTCAAATGCTCACCTAGATAAATGTATTTATTATTTAAACTTAAAAAATAAGAACAATTGAAAACAGGAGAGGTGTGTTTGAGTAACACAAATTTACAGCATTTGAGCTTTGCAATAGACATTTTAAATATATGCTTATCTATACTTATCTGTCTGGAAAAAAAGTTAACCAAAATATACTGAAAAATTATAAACCTCAATAAAATACAGTACTTGTACAGCACAGCGGGGAGGTTTGTAGATATCACTGGTGCCTTCCAAAAGTGAGAAAATACAGCACTAACAGGCAAAGCAGCAACACAAAAATTCTAAAGCCCTGATCAAATAAGGCTCACAAAATTACATAGAACTGAACACTGCACATGCATACATGCATAATCAAGCTCAGAAGTTTCACAGTGAGTCAGTCTAAACTATCCAGTGATTATAGATCTTAGCTGGGAAGAGAACAGATGAGTATTCAAGATTTATATGTTCTAATCAAGAATGAAAGCAACTGTGACAGTCAGCCTGTCTCTATTATAAAATAAAGTCTTATAAAGGAAGTCAAGTAGAGAAAGTATTAAGAAAAGATAATAATAAGGAAAAACATTCATGTTTCTTTATTAGGCACATTGTCATGCAAGTATATATTTCATGATACTTTACAGGGAGATGAAGAAAAGCCAGGAAACAGCTATGGAAATGATTAGCTCAGCCTGGGTAATTAAAGTACTTTGAGTTCTAGTGTATGCAAATCACAATTCTCCTAATTCATTCCTGAAAATGGAATGCATCATACTGTGTAGCATATACAGAAACTAATGTATTTGGTAAGTTCACAGCACAGGTGTAGTAGTTTTGTTTGAGACTGAGTTAAGTATCTTTGTAGAAGCTTGCATGATGTTATGTTTTGGATTTTTTTATGAAAATAGTCTTGATAAGACACTGATGATTTTTGTTGTTGCAGAGCAGTGCATGTATAGAAGCAAGAACTTCTATTGGAGGATGGGGATGCACAACGGAAGGGGCACAACCAGGACACCTGACTGCAGCTGGCTAAAGTTATAACTCATTACCGTATGACAACATGTTCAGCAATAAATTCTGTGGTAAAGAATGAAGAAAGGAGGAACATTTGGTGTGATGGAGTTTGTCTTCCCAGGAAATCATTATGTACAACAAAACTTGCTTTCCAGGAAATGGCTGAAAACCTGACTGCCAATAGGATGTAGAGAATTAATCATTTGTTTCACTTTGCATGTACATATGGTTGTGCTCTATCTAATAAATATTAATGTTAATCATTCTCTTGTAGTCATAATTTTATATAATTTATATTTTACATTAAATATAATTTGCATTATATATATATTTTTAAATAAAATAATTTAGAATAAAAGAATGTGATTAACTACAAAGTATTAAATTTCTTGCCTATTGTAGGAGTCACATAATAAGTCCATCTAGAAACTATCAGTGCATGTTAAGGGAAAAAAAAAGAGTAAAAAAATGCAAAATACTTTTCTGTTTTGCAATATGTGTTATCATGTTTATTTCTTATGTGGTGTTCACAAGGAGAAATGATTGTTAATTAGTAATAGTGTACATTTAATACTTCACATAACATATAAAAGCTCACTAGGGCATCTGAGATGGAGAAAAGTGGCCTGAAGTTAGGAATGTGCTATATCAAGTCTATCACCACTTTTTCCAAATCTTTATGATATAAACACGAGAGAAGCGGATGGGAAAAAAAAAGTGATCAAGCATTTTGTAGCATCCCAGCAACCAACAGCAAATGTCAAAATGAATTCTGGTAGATAGGAGGCAGATACTGAAGACTAAAATAGTCCATCCCAGAATGAGAGATTTGCTGGATTTTCAAGGATTTTCAATTTTTTATTTTTTTTTTTTAGACCTATGGATTGACATTGACATAACTAGAATTTGATATAAGTAGAATTTGATCTTGATTACAGACTTGACTGTATGAACATAAATAGATGTTATTAGCCCCTTGAAACTCACCTGATTTTGTATTAAGTTCAGGTAAGTAGGGTCAGGATATGTTATTTAATATTGGGGTGGCTAATCTGATGACTAAGATTTCTAAAAGTGTTTTCATATGGTACTGTAAAAGATTAATGTTCACCTCAGGTTTTGATCAATTACTGAAAGAAAACACACTTACAATAGCTGCAAGTATTGATACAGCAAGGCTTGGAACATCTGGCATGCTTAGTAATTTACCAAATGGTACATGACTGATCATTTTAAGGTTTCAAGAAGGAGCAGATGTAATCACAGAAATAAAAATACATAGAGAAAATTCTGTCAGTATTTTACTGTGATTATGATCTACAGAGTTAAATCCAATAGGCTAAAAAATATACTACAAGTAAAACTCATGGCTATTTATATTTTCAGGTGTTTGGTGCAACTTCTGCATACATTCAGTTAAGTTATTCTCACAGATAATGTATTATACAACTTGAAACTATGCTTAAATGTGAGGATTTCATAGACTATGATTCAATGAAAGTGTGGAAGAAGAATTTTATAAAGTTAGTGATTTCTGATAAAGAAATGAAATTTATGCTTTCAACACTGGGACAATAGCTTTACTGGAAGAACTGGTAACAACACAGTCCTTATTATTAGAGAATTAATTTATATTCTTATTAGAGAATATAAGAAATTTAACCCTTTAGTCAAATTTGTAAATGCTTTGTGAATGTCATGTAGCAATTTAGTAACACAACCCTCTGACTGGATGTCCAATACTCCATACCAAGATGAAAAGGATGAAATCATCTAAATGAACATATGGATCTGCTGGAACAGTACTCAGAGGGGCTATGACTCAAAGAGTAGACAAAGACACTGGTAATGTGGCAATTTTTATAGCACATGGAAAGAGAAGCTAAATGTAGGTCTCTTGGACTACTCACTAACATACTATTAAATATTCATTTCAAATTTGAAATTACTTCAATCATTGTGTATATTGTTCATATCTTTTTTAAAAGCGCATTTTCAATACAGCTTTTTATTCGACTCAGTCATTTTGTTAACTAAGGTGTCTTACCAGATGTTCTCCATAGCTTATATATAACAACTTCTTAAAAGGTAGAATTACCAAAAAGAAAACTTACTCATCTCTTGTGAGATAGGTCCAAAGAACATTAATTGTATATAGAAGTGGCCACCAGAGAAAAGTTGGTGATTTATGTTCAGATCATGATCGATATACTTAATTTAACAAATGGAGACAAACTCTGGCTCCTCAGTGGCCTCTGGTACACCAAGGAACTTAAACTGACAGAGAAAGATATAAAGATAGTCCTTACTTTCTTAGATTTTTACAATTATAATATTGCTGAAGAATGCTGTAAGTTAGAGGAAAAGACTGAGGGAAACAAGATGTTTTAGACAAAGAATTATAGCATTTACATGTTGTAAATTATAGTCCTGAATCATAAACTATCCATATACAACTATATATATATGTGTGTGTGTTTATATGTATGTATGATTTGTTGTATAGAAAGTAGTAGGGAGACTTAAAAAAAATCAGAAAATATCAGAAAAAAAAAAAGAGTATTGAGGAAGATGACAAAGAAAGTACTGATAAGTGTAATTTTACTTGTGAATTGATCTGAATTATGTAATCATAACAGACAGAGCTTTTGTGTTTCCTATCCTATCAATAACATAAGTAAAGGAACCTTAATTCCTCACCAGGGGATGTAAGGATTCAGTTTCCCGACTGAATGTAGTTATGAAACCAAAAATAATGAAGCATATCTATCTTTATGAACAAAATTAATGTTGAATTTGATTAAATTTATTCTTCTATCAGAGTCACTACTGCCAGCTACAACTTTCTTTCATGCTTTTCCCTGTAAACACTGGGAAAATATTATTTTCTAATTTGTAAATCATACTCTGGATCTTTCTTTGAAGAATACTAATTATGAAAGTTATACTCATCATGCCGATCACAATATTTCAAGAGCATTAAAATTACACAGAACTAGATAGCATTATTCAAAATCTATGTGATATAATTGTTAGTAATTCTGTTACAATTATCTTTTTTCTAGAGAGATTATCCAAAACAATTGCAGATTACAGTTGTCAATCTATCCGTTTCTGACTGACGGACATAGAATAATACATCTTTTTGTGTGTGTGCATGAAGAAATTTTTAGATATGCTAAATGCATAATGAGGTTTATGAGGACATTTAAAGAAAAAACAATGCATACAGAAATAATTAAAAGACCATTTTCCATCCACTGTTTAAAAACACTACACTCTACACTGTTTAAAGACAAAAGATTAGAAATGGCAAATGGGAACATCAAGTCCTGTGAAGATTTTTAATTTTATCTCTTTAATTTGATTATCTATATAAATATAGAACATACTGTAAACCCTGATTGTACAGCAATACAGATATATATTTGTACTGTGCTCTTCATGAATTGTCCCTGAATTAGGTTGAAAATCATATCTGAAATTGTTCAAATTTTCCCTTTTTTTTTCCTTTTTAGTGTACTGTGAAGCATGGATTTAGGGAATTGCTCATTTGCAAAGGAATTTCTGCTCTCTGACTTTCCTTTGAATTGCTATTCAAGATGTATATGGTGCTGCAAGGAAGGGGAGAAAAAGATTAAGTGGATGGTAGTATCAAAAAATAGCTTGGGCAGTTGTTTAGACTGAGATGCCTTTGCTTAGACATGCATTTCCAAGAGTATGTGGTATAATAATTATAATTTGGAGATTACAGTACTTTTTGAATGAGCCCAGAATTTGACATCAACAGCATAGCACATTCATTATCTCACTGTTCTGCCACCCAAGACTAATAACATTTATCTGAGAATATATATATATTTTAATTACATAAATATCTAGATGAATAGTGGTATATTTATATATTTATATATTTTTGATAAGTATAGATGGTAAATATTTAAATACTATAAATAAATATGTAGATAAAGTGTGAATAATGATTTTTTTTAATGCAGATTCTAGCAATTCATTCAGATGTTCTTCTAGTAAGTTGCACAGTTGCCTAGTTAAACAAAAAGATTTTTCTAATGCAAAATTAACTGGACTGTGATATTTTGTAATTACACAGTACTAATATTGAAGCTGAATATGATTCAGGTCTTTGAAACTTAAAGGAAAAAGTAAGCATAAAAAAGAACTATGAAATAATTCTATATAAACGGAGGTTAAACCAACTGGGATTCTTCATCTAGAGAAGTAAATGATTTGAGGGGAGTGGATGATTCAATATAGGGAAACATGAATAAGGTAGAAAAGGTGAAAAGAAATAAGTATTATTTAGCATTTCACACAGTGAACAAACCAAGAATAATCAAAAGAAATAATAATGGAAAATTTTTGGACTAGCAAAAGTTTTTTGTTTTTGTTTTTTTTTTTTCCCTGCTCAATGTGTAAATGAATTGCAAAACTCACTGGCACACACTCTGCCAATATAACTGTTGTTGCAGTTGCTAAGTGATATCAAATATAAGGATGAAGTTCATAACTCCATTTCACAAGGTCCTAAGCTACAGGGTAACATAAATGTGAAATGACAAAGTATTAATTCATTCTTGAAATTGGCCACTGTCTAACACTGTATGAAAAACTAGACAAGCCTTTTATCTTTTCCATTACCATTGCTTTTATGAGCACTTCACAGTCTAATCCTCTACTGAAGCTAACTAAAGAGAGCATTTGACTGCTGAATTTTTTATATGGACTGACATAAGAGTAAAATAACTGTAAGTCATTAAATTTAAGTTGCTTTATTTGCATGTATAATAACTTCTTATTGTTAGTTGGGTGATGATCCCAAATAGTCACTATGTTGCAGGTCACTGCGGAAAGTGATAGACATGGGATTGAAAGACAAATCTCACATAAACTAGCAGTAAAAACCTTCACTTTGAGCTAAAGTTAACAATTGAGTGCAAAACTTCATTTTTGCCTCCTGCATTTTACATAGATGTGTACAGTGCCATGGCATATATAATATTCCAGTGTCTGGAATATTATATGGTTTAAGACCATCACTTAAATTCAGGCATCACAAAATTGAACACAGAAGAATTGAGAGAAATTTAAATTTGTAAAAGTGGAATTTTTTCACTCCATGAAACTTGCACAAAAGTTGCAAACTATGGCTTCATAATTTTCTATTATTATATCCAAAACATATGTCCAAGATGCCTTTTCCCACATAAATGTGAGAGATAGACTAAAATTAACTCATAGGAAAAAAAAAAAAAAAAAAAAAAGAGAGTAAATAATGTAAATAATTGCTATGACATTTATTTCATTAGAGCAAAATGAATCCCTGATATTTATTTCAAGCACTGGACTTGTCCACCTTGAAATACTAAGTAATGAGGTTATGAACTACATATTACAAGAAATCTTATGTTATAACTAATGAACATATCTTGAAAGCATTACTCTAATGTCTAATACTATCTTCTCGATTTAAATTATTCTTCTTTTGGAAATTCCCCCTTGCATGAAGGATTTCTCCATCCCAGAAATGTGTCAATAACTATTATACAGAAAACAAAAGATATAACTTAAGTTAGAGTACTATTTTACTATATTTTAAAACACAAAATATTCCAATAGTATTTTTGATACTATTCTTTTTATATCCTCTTGAACTCCTAGTCTTTTTGGATAAACTATACTAACTTTCTTAGTTTTCTTGTAGCTGAAGAATTCTGAAACTGACTTTTATGGTTAGGTCATGAAGAATTTCAACTACAGGTCTGTATTCTTACTGAGCATGTATTAAGGTGGCAAAAATTAGAGCAGAATAAATAAATTTTTTAATGTTCTCCTTTTTATTTAAATGAAGGTATGTTTCTACAGTGTTAAGCAGAAACCCTACTGATGACAATATGTATTTTTTCTTTCTGAAGCTTTAAAAATGAAAAAAAAATAAATTGCTTATGTTACTATTTGTACTAAATAACCTGTATATATTCCACTAAAGGCACATTAAATGGTTCTAGACTCCTTGCTCTTTTTTTTTTAATGTGCTGATATATAAAAAAGAGCCATTTGATGAAAAGTTCTGTTAATTTGTAGCTTGTGTACTGAAGCTCATCTTGTACAGTTCTGTTCTATGATAAAACTAAGACAGAAAAAAATGCATAAAGATATAAGAAAACGGTTCCCAAAGACCAGAGGAGCCAAAGAGGTGGGACTGCTCTAGAAAACACAATTTTCTGGTCAGCAACGAATAAGAGATTCTTTTATAAGATAAAACATCTGCAGCATGGTCAGTGAGTAGATCTTTCATAGAAAATTTACAGAAAAAAAAGACTATTTTTGAATCATTTGATACCTACATTAAAAAAAATAAAATAAAATCTACCTGAATGCATTTTTAACTTTAGAAGTTGAGACATCACAAACAAATTACTTTTTTGAAATGCAGTGGTAACTCAACACTTACCTGTTTCTATGTATTGGTCACCTACTGGACAATCAGGTCTCTGAACTACCTGTGTATTCAGAGGGTAAAATATAAAAAATATACTGTATATATATATGCATAAATAAATAAAGCAACTAGGTTAATATCAAGAATAATTAATTACTGCAGTGAGTAGAGGGAATATTATGTACATTTGAAAAAGTCGCTAAGGTAATCTAATGGGAAAAACACAGGAAATGAAATGGGTGTCTGAAGCTTGTTAATACTGTGGGCAAGTGTTGAACATGTAAGAGAGCATATGATTAATTGTGCTGAGCATAAAATGACCTGTTCTATTTATTTTTCTTCTTTGAAATCAAGTAATGGAATAATAATATATACAGTCCAGCTATAGCTGATAACAAAAAGTTCTTCTGAAGAAATATTAGTCTGATGGATATAATTTTAATGAGTAAAATAAAACCAAAACATGCCCTCAAAAGAATGGCAGCTAAAACTGAAAATAACAATAACTATTGTATCTTGACCACAAGACTATTCATTATAAATCCTTCAAATAACTTTCACAGCATGCTAGGTATAAATCAAAGACTAAAACCAACAAATTCATACAGATAAGTTATAATAATTCAAAATTGTACACAAAAGACTCATTGCCAAAGACACAAGCTTATTGTATATAGAAGTTAAAATGTGTAGTCAGAATGAGTGACAATATGCATTTATTTATACTCCAAAAAAAACATCTCACGTTTTGTCCAACTGTGACACAAGAAAATAGATGTACTGGAAAAGATCTTCTCCATGGGAAAAAAAAAAGAAAAAAAAAAGACATTTTTCCAACTTTAACAATAAAATTATTAAAACCTGTGTGTAAGGGAACTGGAAAGGAGACAAAATATTCTTAAATAGTGAGAGAACAATAAGAAAAGATCTTGCAAAACAGAAATGGTGCAGACACTGACATCTAAAATCCTACATGAACAAGAATACAGTGTAAAGAGAAACTTCTCAAGCCATGGTCTGAGCAGGGCTGCTCAACACTGGAGTCGCAGCAGCATACAAATTATGAACTTGTCTACTAATATGACAAAATAATGCTCAAATGGAAAATAAATTATTTTCTACTGTTTCTGGGTATCAAAAATGTCATCAGCACATGGAGTTTATGATAGCAAAATGACATGAGCACTTAACAAACATTCTAGATATTAATTTTCACACCTCTGAGAGTCCAATGTGCAATATTAAAGCTACAAATATGTAACAGGAAAATTAAGTACAAACATAGAAAGCTTTGTAACTGACTACATACAATATAATATTAAATGCACACAATATTTACAATAATTCTATTATTCACAATAGCCTGTTAGGCTTAGATTTTTTTTTTTTTTCCTGGATCTTTTTCTGCTAGAAGCTAGAAAGTATAATTTTTGTGCCTCAGTTTTTATCATCTATCTTCAACTTATCCACAGGTTGATTTTCACTGTGTTTTTTCATTAGGAGTATCTACGGTAGGTAATAAACAATAAGTTCAAGCATACGCATTTTCTGCAGTTTTCACCTTAGGCCGAAAGTATTAGATTTTCTGCTAGCTTTCAAGAAGGTCATGAAAAATGTGATCAATGCGTTCATAGATACTTAATCTAGTAATCCTCATGTAAGCAGATATAAAGAATAAAATGTTCAACAATGGCCTATAAAGTTGCCCCTAACTCATAATTTATGCATACCCAACAAAGCAATACAAAGCCATTGAGAACAAGAAGAATTCTTTAGAGAATTCTTAAACTGACATGTAGCTTGTAAAACATCAAAATGCCTGTTTTTTTTTTTTTTCTATACAAATCCTGATTTTCAGATCAAAGTGAAGAGAAAAAATTTGAAGCTGCCATGCCAAAAACCTTGTCTTCAAGGCATTATATAAAAGCTGAGCTAGTCACTTTGTAATTAAATCTTATAGGACAGAGCAATTATATTCATTACAGAAAAAAAATTTTATGGGCAGCAGTCTTATTTGAAATTAATAGGATAATACAAATGTCACAGTACACAAAAGCTTTGCGTCTGTTACTTTATTCTGGACTAATCTTTCACGAACCAATTAGCCAGTATAATAGTAGCACTGTGTATTTAAATGAAAAATTGAAACTCAAGAAACACCTCTTTTTTCATGTTTTTAAGATGTACTATGAATTACTGGAACAGAAGCTCTATGTTTGATGGGCTCAGTCTTCTGGGGTGCAAAGCAATAAATCTCACACAGTACTTAGCCTACATGTAATTAATGTAGGATAATGTAATTCCTGTTCTTTAAATGAGATTTTTTTTAGAGTTGCAAACAATGACTGCACATCCAGAAAAGCCAAAAATGATTTAAATTTACTGAAATTAAAGAAAAGGAAAAAATATTGCCTTTGCAACATACCAACTTCTGTTGATGCATCCAGAAAGATAACTGCTAGGAGGAAAAAGTTTGAACAGCAAATATTCATCCTGCTGTGTCAGACACATGACTAAAAGCTCCTCATATAATTGCATTCCAGTAAGTAAAATTAGTATATAGAAGCGTGAGTGAAAGAAAGTGGTTTATTTCTACTGCAAATTCTAAATACTAGTTTCCTCATGCTCTGGTCAGTGTGGAGGACAAGTTCATTTTGACTCTGTAAATAACTGTCATTTGGATATCCAGGTTTCCTCCAATCCTGACAATGGTTTCATTGTATCTTCCACATTTACTAATGGCTTCAATCAAAATACCAAAAGATTTATGTGACATTTTTAAATTTTATTCTACTATGTATGAGCAGTGACACTATCTCCCTTTTGAGTAGTTGTTACAGCCTTAGTTGTATTTTGTTTTCACATTTAAGTGTTCATATTTTTATATATTTACAAAAGATAGTTATGTGTTTTACAGAATAATAGTTTTACAGCAGGATATGCATGCATTTCACAGTGGAGTCTGGTGAAACAAGTACATTTCAGAAATGAAAAAAATGAAATTGGAATTATGGAAGAACAATTCTTTTTCATTCAACATATATGAATATATATATACTTTCATATATAATATATATATAATATTTCCATTTCATCATTTTCTTAAAAAAAGAAAAATTATTGTTCAATTTAATAATAAATTTATTTATTAAATAAATAAAGTGAAAATATTGAATTGAAATATGGAGTTGCTGGACTGTCCATCTTCTTTCTGATGGATTATTTACTCTATGACCCACCAGGAAAAAAAAAAAAAAAAAAAAAAAAAGGAAAATAATAAGTGAAACATGAATTTCCAGAATTAGATCTCAAAACTTTGTTCCCTACACTACTGTTGATAAACTGAAGAGACGGAAAATCATGTTGGGTTTTTTTTTGTTTTTTTTTTTTAGCTAGCAACATAGTTATAATTGATTTACTTTCTTTGTTATGTACCTAGCTTTCTTTTGCTCTCCGTGCACTATGCAGAAATTAGTACAGGTGGGATGGGAAAATATGAAATAAAAAATCTGCTGAATGGTTGAATGAATGACACAAGCATTGAAGAATATTCATGGTACTTAGACTTGATTTCTTACACATTAATAATGTGTATAAAAATGTCAGCTAAAGGTACTTTCATCTAAAGAAAAAAATAGTGGTTGAATTAATACTGTTACTAGGTGCTGATTATGTAGTATATTATTTAGTAACTTTAATGTCTTTAGTATTACCTGCACAATATTCAACTCAAACAGAATATTTTACAAAGGAGGGAAAATATTACATTTCTTCCATGTGCTGCCTTTTCTTATTCAGAATTGAAAATACATAGTTGACTTGCAATAGTGACTACTTAAACATAAGTTTTGGGTTTGTTTATTTGAATAACCTATTTTTAATAAGAATTATAACTATATAAATACTTCAAAATACAAGTACCAAATCTGTAATTGCTGTCTGTTAGATATATATACATAAGGTTGAAGTTCATTATCTAATTTACAGATTAGAAGGTGTAAAGGATTTTTCATTTAAATACCATGAATTCCACACAATTGATCTAGAAATATATCTTCCATAAAGCCTGTGTAAGTATTAATAGTACAAAATTATCATTTAGCAATGGACGGGTTGGGGACAGAGAGAAAAGAATAATTCTTAAGCCAAGTAATATGAAGTTTTCCATTTAGCGTATAATAAGCTTTCTATGTAGATGTGGAAATAAATAAATTTTGCGCTTAATTTTAGTACAGAATATTCAATTCTAACTCAAAAATAATGAATTGATTTAAGGACTTTTTTTTTTCAGATAATGAGTAAAAAAATCTAATGCATAAGTAATGTTTATTTTATATTCCAGCTTACCTTTTTTTTTTTTTTCTCATTTATTTCACATTATGAGTTGAGAAATATCTGCAAAAAATCTCTATCATTATAATGCTCACAACTGGGAGGAAGAAATTACATTATAATAAAAATATCAATAGCTTGCATTCACATGCCCATTATTCACCGCAAGTATGCTAATAACCTTTCAGGAAAATATATTATTTTAAAATTACAAGACAAGTTGTTTTAATGGTTGGGAGTTCAGGATTTTTGGACAGTCAGAGATTTACTTCTGTTGTTCACCATCCCTCTCTTCTGACATAATCTAGATAATCTAGATAATCTAGTGCCAAAATAATAAATTTAGTATATTTTTAATTTATAAAGTTACAACAAAAAGATATACTAACAGAGGCAGAGGCAAGAATGTTGACACAGCAATCAGCAGCCATTTATTTGATGCTCTAGAAGTGACACAGAAATTCCCCACAGAACAATTGCTATCTACATTATATTAAATGGTTATCAAATTTTCTAGAAAAAAAAAAAATCTAGCGTGAAATCTCTAATTAGATGGAGAATTCATCTGCCAAGATCTTGATAGTAACAGCTTGTATGAATCAAGCATGATATATCCAGTAGGATGGTTCTCATGACCCCTGAATGTGACCTGTTCCCGGTGGAAAGCAATTTGATGCTCTACTGCACATAGACCAGTATGTATGAATACTAAAAACCCAGATAAATTAGTAACAGGTACATCTGAGTGGGACGTCTTATTTGCCACTTATCTGTAACCAGGCAAGCTTGTTTCATCTCAGTTTAAAAGATATAGACAGCCTCCTTAGTCCTTTAGTAGAAAAATCTCCCAATCATTTAAGGAAATGAGACAACAAGGGAAATGAAGTGAAAATAATCTGATGACAGAAATTCTTCAGCACGTTATAAAACTTTTTGTCTTCTACAAAGTTATCATCAGCCTCTTTCCCTCTCCACTATTATTTTTCTTTTCTTTTTCTGACAACTCAAATGTTGCAAGGCTGTAGACATGGAAAAGTTTGAGAATGTAACATCAGGTCTTTAAAATGAAGCTGATAAAGAAGAAGGTGCCAAACACAAAGCTGGTAATTGAGGACTAGACAGTAATGTGAGACTCAAATCTCAGTAAATTTATCTTAGTGGTACAGACAATCTGAAACCCAATAATACAAAGATGTGAAAATATATGGTATAAATATAAGGAAGTATAGTTTATTTTGGGAACCATTGCAAATATGCCTAACTAATATGTGGCATGTCTTTAAAACAACTTTTTCAATCACAGAAAAAAAAAAAAAAAAAGAAAAAGAAGAAAGTCATATATGTCCTGTATCAGTTAGGTTCACTGCTCGCTACAAATATGTTCTTTCCGAAAGGGTCAGTCACTTGAACAATTAAAAAATAAACAGAAAATGCAGTGCCTTCTTGTTTTTTTTTTTTTTAAAATAAGCTTTTCAACAAGAAAGGCTACAGTTTTGATTATATTTATTCAGTATTGGAAACACATTGCTTCAAATTTTCATGATCTCTGTTAGCAATAAGGTGAACCTTAATTACTTTTTACAGTGTCCAGTCAAAGCACAGGTTTGGTTTGCTATTAGAAAATTCACCTTGTAAATCCCTATTAAAACAAATCAGACAAGAACAAGATTGTAGCTTCCAATTCTATCAGAATGTTAGTCTTCGGTCAAATAGATATCCAGCATGTGCAAATAATAAAATAATAAAAAATGAATGAGTTAGCTTCTACGTAGACATCCATTCATATCTGACTTGAACTGTCTGTTGTCAGTATCTGGTTGTTATTTTTATGGGTACATCATAAAAAGACATCAGAAAGAAATTTTTCACTCAGTGGATGGTGAGGTGCTGGAACAGGCTGCCCAGATAAGCTGTGGATTCCTCATCCCTGGAGTTATTCAAGGCCAGGTGGTATGGAGCCTGATCTAGTGCCTACAGTCTTCCCTGTGACAGGGGAGTTGGAGCTAGATGATTTTTGAAGTCCCTTCCAACCATACAGTTCTATGACTCTATGACTCTATGATGTTCTAAAGCAAATCATTCATTAAACACTGTTAGGGCGAAACATAAGTTTTTATGTAGATATATAGCCGTATAAAAAATTTTGTTCTTCAGATGGTGTATTACTATACATGATTCAGGTGAGAATAGTCAGTGCTGAACTTCTCTATTTTGAGACCATATTTATATGCCTAATTTTTCAATTTGTCCTTACCTGTATTAATAGTCTCATCATAATACTTTTCTGGGTGAGGAAATAATATGTTGTTAACAGATCCTGGGTTATTTTTTCTAGTTTTCATTTTTAGACTTCATACATGTATTTAGAACAGAATTAGATGTTTAAAGTGAGAAGCATATATGTACTTAGGACAGAAATAGATACTTATGATGAGAAGCTGGAACAAAGAAAAAAAAACACGTATGTTTTGTTATTATTATGACTGGTAGTTAAGGACAGTGTCAGGAAAGAATGTCACCATTTTTCATTTTTATACTGCTATTCTGCATTAAGATTATAATTGTAATAAAAATAGGAAATAATGGAAAATTATTTCTTTAAATTTGAAATATTGTCTTAAACCATTTCAGACAAAATAACTAACTTTGCAGAGAGAAACTGATTTCATTTATCTCAGAATGAACTGCAATGTGTTGATTTTGACTATATTATCTGTCAAACAATTTAAAATTAATTACTTTAATTTTATATGTATATACTCGAGTTTCTGTATTTCTAAATGGAACTTCTGGAAAAACTGAAGGGGATAGAAAATAATTTAACCAGAGCATCCATCAGTTTTAGGAAATGCTGATATAATATGTATCAGCAGATCAATTGTATGTCATGAGAATCTAGAATCAATGTCTGAATTGCCTATTTATTTGTCCTTTTTGTATTTTTTTTTTAATCTCCTTTGAGTATTGCTTTAAAATAATCTCTTATTTTGAAACTGAGCCCACTTAAAAACTATACTTGAATAAAACAATGTTGCAACCTATGTTTAAAGATTCTTGAGAAAACTTTCTTGGTATGTTTCTGAAAATTCAATATTCTACAACTAAAATGCTCATCACAAAATTTACTTACCCTTAAGCTTCATTAATGCACTTTAACAGTGCATGTTTTATGTTGAAAGAGAACTAAAAAGTGTTTAAAGAATGGTAGATTATAAATACATATTCTTGTGTGTGTTTGTACAGATGTGCGCATATACTGAAGTACATATATTTGATGTTGTCAAATAACTTTTTCCAATAACATAGATATTTCACACTAATAGAAACAGGACATTTTCCTTTAAAAATTGTTTACTATATATCTGTCTTCATCTGTGTATCTATTATGCCCAGCTTTATCTCAGGTCAGTTACAGATATGCATATTTTAATGTATAAACACGCAGGTATGTACATAATTAATATCACCAATGTAGGTAAGAAAAGACTGAATACTATCCCTGTTTATTTTCCTATCATCATTAATATGGTTCAGTATTTCACACTGTTTCCTCATCAGTATTCACACACAGTTATCCAGGCAAACAGGTGTTTTGCTCAGAGGAAAAAGAAAAAAAGAAAAGAAACATAGTGATGGTATTTTATTTAGATTCCTTGAAAGTACATAAAAGATTCTTATGTCAAACAAGGCCACTTATGATTTATGAAGACTTAATTTAACATTCTTGAGTGCCATGGGAAAAAACAATATACATATATATATATATATATATATATATATATATATGTATATTAAATGTTTCAAATTCTAAGAAGCAAATGACATACTCAAAGAAAGCAGTGAGAATGACATACCAAAAAGTCAAAGAGGAAATATGATAGAGTAATATAGATATTTACTAAAATAAAACTTTTTTTTTTTTTAAGTAAGTTCTGATAAATGATATTTTAGTAAATAGCAAAGAGTAAAGAAACTAGTGTATGATCATCTAATGTTATCCTAAGAACTACATATTGGCTAACCAGAAATAATCAGAGATAAATAAAAAAGTCTTAACTTACTAAAAAAAAATGATTAATATCACTAGAATAATTAGAAAAGTTCATATTAATCAAAATCAAGGAAGTTGAGAAGCTCCATTTTGTGGTAAATTCTATTTCAGACACAGAATAACATAAATCACTTACTGGCAAATTGATAAACTGTAAAAATACTTAAAATACAGAATGCATAAAATCATAAAAATAAAAGTATTGGCAAGATATTAAGAAATAGTTAAAGAGTTTTATATGTAAGTATTTTATTTTATTTTTTTTCCTTCATTTGTTGATAATTTTTCACCTTTCACCTTTAGTACTTTCATTTAGCTCCGTTATGGCAGCAACTAGGCCACTGAAAGTCTTTGAATAGAGAATGCATCATTTTAGCTATTATTCCACAAATATTTTCCTACATTGCAGCTCATCAGAAAGAGACACACAACTGTAATTGCTTGCTGAAAAATCAGCTTCTCAGTTAACTGGTTCACGACTGAATGCACAAGTGATCTGTAGCAATAAGATTCTCTTTATCATAGACCTAAAAAAGGAAAGGTAATATGAATTCTAAGAAACATGAACTGGAAGTTCAATTCAATTCAATGTCCTTATGACACACACTCAGTTTAGAGTGAAGAAAAACAGAATGAATACTAGAATGAATACTAGAAGCCTATGATAACAGAACAAAGTTAAACTTCCTGATGATATTATTCGGTGTTTCAGGGACTATCACCACCAAAAAAAACTTATTAGTACACATATATGTGTTATGAAACATTATTGTGGACCCCATCATTAATACAATATTCCCTTAGATATCTTGTAATTTCTTTATAGAACTAGAAGAAATATGAAGGAGGTCTGGAACATGTGTAGAAGTATTACCAGATTTTTTATTCGCATGAAGCAAAATCTAATATAAATTTAAAACTTCTAAATTTCATGGTTCAAAATAATAAAAGAGACAGTTCCAAAGAAACTAAATGAAAAAGTGGCAAAGTAGTTACATTACTTTAAATAAACTTTATTGCCTCAGGCACTGTATATTTCTGCTACCTTAGTGAGGAAGATATGTCATCTTCAGATAAGATACTCGTCAACCAGAGTGATGTTTATTCTGACATCAGTTTAGTATTCCACATGTGAATATCAGATTGGGAAGCATGACTGAAAAACAGCATTTATCACATAAGAAAATGGATGAAATATAAACCTTCCTCTCTCATTTCTATGGTTTGAATTTCAAAGATAAAGAAAAGAATAATGTGTCATTCTTTTTCTCTAAGATCATGGTTCAAGCGTAGATCAGCCTCATCAGTCAAAACAAGAAACTTGATATTTTTAAATAAATGAGAGAAATTACTTCTAGGTCAAAATACAAAGGTAGGTGATTAACCTAAAAATAAGAATTCATTACTTAGGATTACCTAAAAAAATAAACTGGAAAAGAAAAACCCTTTAAATACATAATAATTAAACACCTATTAAAGAATACTTTTTCTTGACCATTTTAAATAATGTAGCTTTATATGCAATGTTTATCTACAGTAATTCTCAATCTCTGCTAATGGGAATTCCTTAGTATTCCACTTGGCATGTGTACACACCCAAATATTCATGAGTATGCAGTAATCCTCTGATATAATACAATATATCAGAGAGATTAGATACTTTCTCTCTAAAATTTCTGATTGTGTCTACATGTACAAGCAGTTTGACACATTACAAAGGAATTAGAAGATCATGGTGGTGAAAGCACTATAGCTACATCATGTGCATCCAGGTAACGTGGTTTGTATGCTCCTGCTGCCTGCCTGAACTAAACATCTCTAGTATGGGAGCTCTGCAAATATGAGTGAGCTGAGGACTGGAAGCTGAGGTTTGTTTTGCTATCCCAGTCAGGAAGTGATCTGAACAGCCAAATACCCAGAAGAAAACGAATTTTAATTTTAATATGATTTTGAGAATGGTGAGAAGTGTTTAAACTCAAGTCATAACATTGCTGTTTAATGTACTTGAAATGTATGAAATTCAATACAAAACACATTTTGAAATAACGGGTGAAGCAACTAAATGAAAAAAGAAAGAGAGGGGAGTGTTTATCTTAATTTTCAGGGGTTTTGTTTTTGTTTTTGCTTGTTTGTTTGTTGGTTTTCTAAGGACAGCTCATTTTAGATCAAATGCTCAAGGGATAGAAGCTCAGCTTCCTGACCCTCCCAAAGGGACTCTCAACTTACTTTCCAGAAAGAGCCGTAGTAAATTTTAAGATCTTTGTCCTAAAAAATCATCAGATTAAACTGTAGTACTTTAGTAGTAACCAGAAACTCTGGGTTTGAATCCACTAAAACTTGAGCTGAGTAGCTTTTCAAGTTTTTATGTGCACATGCTTTGAATTCATTTAGAAAGAGGTATTGCACAATTTTTTGAGAACTATTTCAACTTTGCAAGTAAAGAAACACCTCCTTTGCATTCTGGGGTTAACCATTTCTTCAGAAAAACTCCTGTTCTTAATGTTTCTCATTAGCTGACTTCAGATAGATCCTGATGGGAATATTAGGTACTTAGACTCACGTTTGTAAAAAGAGAAAGAAAAAGGCAGAGTATTTGGCCTCATAATTTTTTGGAAGGGATTCTACATCTCTTCAGAGTGAAATACTATCACCCATCTCATGGCTGCCTATAATGAACATCTACTTGCTAATAAAAAAATATATATTTTCATAATGTCCAAATTTTGCAGCTTAAGATAGCTCCCTTTGTCTCCTTAAAAACTGACAAAATCTAAGATTTTCATATTGAATCATCTCTGGTATGTAAAAACACCAGAAATCTTCATAAATAATTCAGATTTATTCTGCAAAATTAGTAGATATCAAAAATGATTTCTGGGCATCCCTTAGCTCATTCAAATTTTATAACAGAATTTCAGCCCAGGTGCTGAGTAATAGACATTTGTCTATAGATTTGTCTAGAGATTTGTAATTATTCAAAACCCTGTGAAAATGTTGAGACAAGATCCGTAGATACTAAGAAATTCTTTTATTCTGAAAAATTTGAATGTTCTAAATTACTTGAAGGCAAATATTTTTAGCTTTAATTTTGAATAATCAATTTTAAAAATTCTGTATTCATATCCCAGATGAAAATGAGGGAATTCTTAAGTTTCTACGTTACCTGATATGGTGAGATAAAAAATACATCTAGATATAAAGGTAATGATGGGAATTATTATTATTTTAATGATATTATAATATATTATAATGGTGGGAACAGATTTTTAAATATGGTTATCTACCTCACCACCAACATCATTTCATATAATTTCAACATTTTAATTGCAATTAAGGCACATGAAAATGTGCTTTATTGATTCATTAAAACTGCATCAAGTGTAGTGACAGGCAAAAAGCTAGAGTTTCCACACTCTAAACCTTGTGAGAGGTTTATTAATAATCACTGCTAAAATTTTAGTTTTAATCCTTATCACACTATGGTAATTAATTATTGCATGTGCCTTAAGCACAACTTATAAAAACAGCAGAAACTTTAAATAATCTTGCTATTACAGAAAATAATTCAGAAAGGAGGAAGATGACAATAAAAAGATTCAGAAACAAAAAGAAAGCAATAATAATAAAATTAAGACCTGAATGATGTTTAAGAACAGTAATACTGTTACAATATATGCATTAAATAAAATATACTAAGACGTTACAAGAATGTTAATATTCTGCAAAGATGGACTTTTTTCTTTAATTTGAAAAATGACTCTAATTGTTCCTTTGGCATAACATAGAGGAAAAATATAGGCCTTATATGCCTTATGGTAGATTTTTTATCAAAAATTAAATACAATTTTACAAATTGTACAAAAAAAAAAGTTTTGGATACTGTTATAAGCACACGGTGATGTGATGAAATTTTTTGATTAAAAGACAGAGAACACTGTGCCAGACCATGTCCCACTGTCCTTGTTACCATCAATGATATTAAATATCTCCAGTCCCAGTACTGACCCCTAAGAAACCCCACTCATTCCTGGTCTTCAGTCAAACACTGAGGCACTCTCCACAGCACTTTGAGTGAGACCATCCAGCCACTTATCCACTGAGTGGACTTTCCATTATATCCACATCTCTCCAATTTAGAGGCAAAAATATTGTGCTAGAAAGTGTCAAATCTCCTGCACAGGTAGATACTATCAGCTGCCCTTCCATTATCTCCACCAGCTCTGTAATCCTGTTGTAGAAGATCACCAAATTTGTCAGGCATGATTTGCCCTTAGTGAAGCCATGTTGGCTGTCACCAATCACCTCCTTTTCCTATGTGACTTAGCATTGACTCATTTTTGCATCTAAAAGGTTCTTGATAATTGAATTACTGTGATGAAGAAGATGTTCTCACCTTTCACATAATGTTTCCACTGAAATCTAGTTTACTTATATGCCTCATTGACTTTCACCTCTGACAGTGATACTCAACAAGGAACCACAACTGACAAATAATATTTTTGGAATGGAAGAGCTATCTGTAACTTTTGATCAGCTAGGTAGTGTTTATATAGCCTATCTATTACTTAAAATGTATTTTTTTCTTTCTTCATAGCAAACAATTATAAAGTCTGTTTGTGCTGTCTCCTGGTATTTATCATTTACTAAACTCCCGGGGGGGGGAAGCAACAGCATTTTTCCGTTTCTACAGGAATTTTTTAGTGTTCCATTAACTAGATAGGACCTATTGCATTCCAGAGGATCAAGCTAAACATGTTGAAGACCTTTGTTCTCGCCATCAAAGTATTACACAAGCCAGTTTCTGCCCACAGTTCCTTTGTGCTTTTTTCCCCTACACATGCACACATTCACTGTTTGCTGTACCTTTATTTTTTTTTTTAATTCAATACTGTAACAAACTATCTTTCTGTTGTTTTTTTCCAAGAAAGAACAGTAGAGAGCACCTTAGTTAGCCAACGAAGTAAGGAACTAAAACATACTTTTCAGATATGTTGGCCTTTTATCTTCCAGCACTCTTATTTCTTCATCTTTTATTTCTCCATTTTTCTCCATACCTCAACCTTATTTTATAAAACAGTCATTTCCCTTTGACAAATCAGTCTTTAAACAACGCTTTTAATTGCCCTGCATGAAAGAACAAATAAGAAAATTTATTTATCTTTTAATACATTTGAAGCAGCACAGCAATCAGTAGAGAAAGAAAATCAGTCAGGCACTGTGGATATGAGGAGGTAATTCTACAGTGGGATAGAATGAAAATATCAAGAAGTAATTTTGAAAACATCATCTAATGAGGAAGTTTGAAATTCACATCCTGACTTGCTTGACAATTATTTTGTTGTTGTTACTGACATACACCAATGTCAAATCTTTCTTTAAGGAGAAGCTCAGGACATTTTTTTTGCTTTATTTGGTTTTAACATCAAAATGACTTTCACAGGAATTATACCTTAGTGGAACAGCCATGTAAGCTCGTGTCTCACTCTTTCAAGGCCCTTTGATTCCATTTTCATTTTTAATGTTTTTATTTTGGGTGGAGGGATAAGGAATTGCATCAGTTAGGACCATATAAACTATTAGATGTTAGAGATAAATAAAAGGTCATGGCTAGGGTTCTAGCTCACACCATTGGTCATGAATCCCAGAACATTTGGTGCTGCAGTAGTGCCTGAGTTTTAAAAGAGTCTTTGTGGATTGTGCCTGGAAGACTCCTCAGATGTGTAAAAATACTATTAAAAAAGAAAATATTCCAAGTATCTCATAGCTGCCAGACAAAACAACTAAAAACCCATCATATAGATGAGAGGCATACAGATTATAAGAATCAGTGTGATTATCCTGATGGTATTCTAGCTGCATCTCTAAAACTAAGCCGAACAGTGAAAAATTGAGTGTTTCAGGAAGAAAGAAAAGGAAGCTACCTACTACTTATTATAGCATGAAACTAGTAAGATATCATTTTTCAAGTGTCTAGTCGTTAAGAAAATCTCATTTTCACTATGGAATATTATTGGATTATGCTCACTAAAATATAACAAGAAATTCACACAGCTCTTGTGCTATAGAATAGTGAAACATGAGAACTTATTTAGATATGTTGCTTTTTTTCTTTGTGAAGCCAGCTCTTAGTGGCAACAAAACTAAAAATCCTTTGAGTATAATCAAATATTCATTCCTGTACAAAGACATAGCTTTTTTTTTTTTTTTTCATGTGAGTATCTCCAGAAACGATGTTATGATAACTAGGCATTTTGTCAAGAGAGGAAGCCACTATAATTACTTGTATAAAGCACATTATATATACTTATATGACTTATATGTTATATGACACTTGTCATATAACACTGGTAGGAGGTTTGTCAGTCATATGAGAAAGGATATAATTCATTCATAGTCAAATATGTTTCAGGCAGAGCTATCAAATTACTGCACAGAAATGGACATCAGTCCTGTCTCTTACTAAGAAAAAATGTTTTCTGTTTGCTTAAGGAAAATGAAGGAGAAGAAGGATATTTAGAGCCCACTTTGAATAAGGGGTTTAGTTCTTGGGCCCTAAGATAAGAATGACATGGATCTGTGAGAGGGGTCCAGAGGGAGGCCAGAGAGCAACAGCACCTCTCTTGTGAAGACAGGCTAAGAGAGTTGGTGACATTTAGCCTAGAGAAGGTTCTGGGGTGATGATGTAGGAGAATCTATATGCTTCCAACCTATAGGAGTCATACAAGAAAGACAGGAGGGATACCGTACTAGAGAGTGTAGTAATAGAACAAGGGCTAAGAATTTTGAACTAAAAGATGGTAGTTTCAGATTAGATAAAAGGAAGAAATTCTTTACTGTAAGTATGATGAGGTACTGGACCAGATTTTACAGAGAAGCTGTGGATCTTCTTTCCCTGGAAATGTTCAAGGACAGGTAAGATGGGCCTTTGAGTAAACTAGTCCAATGGAAGACGTCCCTCACAATGAAAGGAGTGGTGGAACTGATTTCAAGGCCTCTTCCAACCCAAACAATTCTATGCCTCTAAGGAAACACATTTTCATATTATTATAAATGAAATTTTATTTAAATCATTGAATATAGCATATGCAGCAGTGTAACAGTCAAAAATCACCTACATTCCCTGAGTCAGCAGCATGGCTTTAGACTTTTGCAAAAATATGAACTAATTGTACATGAAGAAAGTTAACCATTTTAGAGTTTGTAAAATTATATTACTTATTCCCTTTTATTCCGATTTGAACAGCAATTTTCTCATTCAAATTATGTTGTTTTAAATGTTGAGCACAGCTTAATAAAGTACAGATTCCATTTATAATTTTATAACATTTTATAATTGCATTTCCAAATTAAAACTGTTATTCCTCCATTTTGATATTTTATCTCTTGAATATATTTTTTAATCTACCAGAAATCATAGCAGTAGAACCTCAAGCAGAGGCTTGTGATTTTCTTGCTAAAAAATCTCTGTGCTAAAGCCTGTTACTCAAAATTTCAGTGAAAAAATTTATTGATATCAAGGACCTTCTAAAGGCTTCTGGTTACAGTGTCAAGCAATTTTGTTATTCATGACACAAGCTTACTGGAATGAGAATTCCATCTTCTGTTCAGTCATTCAGGAATTTGAAACATAATCTTCCTAGAAAAAATAGTTACTTTGAAATCTTTGTAATTAAGAAAGACAATAATGAGAGATGCAGTAAAAATCCATTTAGTTAATCCTTCCACTATTCTGGCAATGTTAACAAAAGCCATCAGATTTTTCTAAGAAGCCAACTGAATGATAATAACAGTAAAAAGATAATTGAGCATCTGTTATCAGTATTCCATTACCAGATCAACAAAATGATTCTCTCTAGCAATGAAAAAAAGATGAGTCACCAGAATAACGGAGATCCATCCATTATGTGGTGATGGATAGACAACATGCTTGTTTGTGGAGCGCTAGAAGCATGCATCCCATTTTTTATTTGACTGTACACCAAGTGGCAGTGGAAAACAACTGATCTCAAAAGACTATCTATGGATGTAGAAAATCACGTACCTCAAACGAGTGAGAAAATCAACACCAATTCTTGAATCTGCAAAAGTGTTTTTAACTAAATACATTTATAATATTCACAACTTTGATTACATTTTCATTTTTATCTTATTTGTACATTCTCATTTAATGAAATACTTATATATTCAAGGTGATATTTGCTCAAGACAAACTATATTTTTCATCCTGTGTATTCCATGTAATGTTAAAATGATGAAAAGAATCATAATGTAATGGAAATTTTTTAAATAATTGTTTTACTTTAAAAAAAAACAAAACACTTTTAAGTACCTGTAAATCATAATTTAGCACCGTTTTTAAAAGTGAAGTTCTGTGGGGGAAGGTAAGATAGAAAAGAGTTTCAAATAGGAATTCTGAAAAGATTTTTTGATACAGTATTCAAACAAAAAGAGGTAGAACTAAGAACATTCATTCAGAAATATATTGTTACCAACTTACTGGATTTTAGTAACCTAACTAATTAAGCTAACTGAAAATTTAAAGCAAAAATGTGTTTTTGGAAAAAAAAAAAAAAAAAAAGCCCTCCTCATATAAAACATGAAAATGTATGTTTATACACATAGGAGGTAGTGATGAGTAAATTTTGGAGTCCTATAGAAAATTTATTTATAAGAAAAAGACAGATTTTCAATATAAAGGAAAAATATAACTTGAATTGTGTTACCTTTAAAAGACAGTCAAGACTTCATTCTTTTAAATGCTCTACCCAAGCTACTATGCATTACTTAAAGAAGAAAGCAAATATAAATATAGGAGCAAGGCAGGAAAAAAAAAAAAAAAAAGAACATTTTATTTCTTCTCTTTAAACTACTTGTTTGTTGGTCAAAATGGTAACATGGGTAAGCTGAGGAAACTGAGAAACTGCAGGACAAGGAATACATTCTATAATTTCTTGTAAAGATGTACCACAAAGGAGAAAAATAGTATAAGGAGTAAAGTAGTCAACTGACATTTTGATGTGCTCTAAGTAAAAGAAAATACACAATAGTCCCTAGCAAAACCTCACTTTCATTTGTGCTACTCCTGATCATGTTGTAAGGTCACTTCTAACACAAATATATTGTATTTTCTTGCTGTATCTTTAGCAGTCTGTAACAGTCTCCTGTTTTCATTGCTTTCATTTGGCCAAACTCTAATGTGTCTTAAAGGGAGGAAAGCCCTTGTGTCTGCTGCAAAATGCTAAAAATTTAAGCCACTGTACAACAGTTGAAGCAAAATTTAGATGCATAGCTTTGAACTTTTAGCATTTGAAGAGTGCACGGATTTTTTTATTATTATTATTTTTTTTCTATATTTGGAGCATGACAAATGTAATGCATCTATAAAGAAAGTCATTGGAGTTTTTTCCCCTTGAAATGTACCGTAATTGTGAACAGGTTTCCTCTGTACTTGAGACAAGTGAAGTCAGACATGCTGAGTTTTGTTGTTCATTCTTTTCTCTGTGTTATAATCACTCCAGTTATTTGCAAAGATTGAATATGGTAATTCAAGGTCTACAGCTGAATCAGCGTTTCAGGTGATTACTAGTTGTGATAGAAATAGGTATTTTTGGTTAAAGCATATACTGGCAAGATCATTTTTAATCACATAAGTTAGTTGATAGCTTCATATTTTCTTTTTAGTAAAAGAAAAATCAAATGTAACTTTCACTCTTAATATTATAAAAGCAAGTGGGCCACTTGCAGTGAAAAATGATTTGAGAAAAATTCTGGAAGTGAAAAATTATTGGATGCCATAATTTATATTAATTTAATATATTTTATTTTTTAGCATAATTTAATTCAATTGTTCAATATATCTAGAATAGATAGAACAGTGAAGGCAAAGTTATGCAGGTCATCTGAATCTTACTGCTGTTTGAGAGAAAGAGTCAATAAGAGGTAGAGCAATCTTTAGCAGCAGATTTGCTAAACTGGAGGACTTGACAGTCATGGTCCAAAATAGTAATGGTCATTGTAATGCAATGGGGAGTAGGCCAGGCCAATTAGAAGACAGACAAATGTTTCTTATCTCCCTCCCATGACAGGGGCCAGCATGCCAGCCGCTTCAAGAGTACAGCTACAGGGAAATCATTTTGCATCCCTCTAGAGATGTCTGCACCCACTTTTCTTGGAAGTGCTTGTATACCAACACATGCAGCATTGGGAATAAACACAAAGAAAGATCTGTGTGCAGTTACAGGACCACAGTCTCATGACTGGAATGATATTGTGGATGGTTATGTACCTTTTGTTTGCTCTTAATGTGAGAGAACAAGTGGAACACATCAAGGTCCACCTAGGAATGAATGATGAACAAGTGTAGAGCTTGTGGGTGAGAATTAAGAGGAAGGTTAATATGGGTGACACCATCGTGGGTGTTTATTACAGGTTGCCTGATCAGGAGGAGGAAGTTGATAAGACCTTCTACAGACAGCTGGAAGTAGTCTCATGATTACAGGGACTGGTTCTCATGAGGGACGGCAATCATGCTGATATTTATTGAAAAAGCAATACTATACTGTGATGCACACACAGTACAAGAGGTTCCTGCAATGCATTGAAAATAACTTTCTTCTGCAGATGATGGAGAAGCTGACGAGGAGAGATGTGCTGCTGGACATTGCTTTTACAACAAGGAAGGGCTGATTGGTGATGTGAAGGTTGAGAGCAGCCTGAGATGCAACAACCATGAGATAGTGGAGTTCAGAGTTCTGTGTGGAAGAAGCAAAGCAAGAAGTAAGATTCAACCCAGGATTTCAAGAGAATCAACCATGACCTCTTTGAGGACCTCTCTAGATGTATCCCCTGGGCTAGAGTGTTGAAAAGGAGGTTCTAGAGAGTTTGTTGATGTTTAAAATTTACTACTTCCAAGCTCAAATCAGTGCATGGACACAGGTTTTAGTTGGAGGACTGTAACTAAGTGTGTTCCCCAGGAGTTGGTACTATTGTATTCTCTGAGCTCAGTCATTCAGTCAGTTATTGAGCCATATATTTGTCCATCCAGTCTGTCACATCTCAAATTAAATACAAGAATATTGTGGTAAGAAGTTTTAAAAGCCTTGATAAATCAAGCCATCCATTGTTCTCTCATCTTCAAATTCAGCTACTTCACAATTGGAAGTTATCTGACTGGTCAGACGTGGCTGCCTTTGGCCATGCTGTTTCCAGTAATTTTTTCCTTCTCCCTGTTCCCAGAAAGAACATAAGACTTGCATAAGACTCGCTCCACAGTTTTCTCAGTTGTCAAAAAGATACTAACTGACCTGTATTTTGCAAGTTTATCATTTTGTCTTCTTTGAGTATCGGTGTGACATTTGCCTTTCTGTGTTGCCTAGTGACTTTCTCGAGGTTCCATGAACCTTCAAAAAATGACAGAAAGCAACTTTGCAAACATATCATTCAGCTCTCTCAACACCTTTGGACATAGCCTTTTGGTTCCCATAGATTTCTCTGGGTTGATATTTCTTAAATAAATCCTGACTTAGCCATTCTTCAGTGCTGGTTGTTTCTTCCCCTTGAAACCTGTCTCTAAGCACAGAAACCAGTGAGATCTTGCTGATGAAGACAAAGCCAAAATAGGCATTGATTACCTGCATGTTCTTTTACTAAGTTAACTATTTCATTCAGTAACAAGGCCACATTTTCTTTCTCCAGGCTTTTTCTGCACATGGAATGGCAAAAGTCCCTCATGTCACCCTGATACTTCTGTGAGTTTCCTGACACCTTCCCTACATGCCTGCAAAATGTTTCTGTGTGCCTATTTTTTTGTTGACTGTCCCTTCTTCCACTTCTTGTATGCCACCTTTTAGTACTGGAGCTTTGATAGGAGGCTCCTTCTTAGCCAGGACAGTCTCCTAATCCACATACTTGTTATCCTGAGTTCCAGATCAGATTATTCTTGCAGTTGAGAGATGCTATTAAAGATCTGACAGATTTCTTTGGCTCCTTTTCCCTCCCTTAGAGTCCTACCCACCAGTTCCCTGAAAAAGCCAAAATTTGATGAAATCTGCTATTTAATTTCATCTCTCTCTTCAGGATCTTGGATTTCATTATTTTACATCACGTGCATTGCATTTTAATACATCTTAGAACATGGTGTCCTAAACAATTTCTGAATATTTTCTTTCTCATTTCTAAATTAGTCAGTTTATTTTTCTTCCTATTTCTTTTATGTAATTTATATCAAATTTTACATATTACATTTACATTTGCTAAAGCATGACATGTAACATCTAATTAATGATACTGTAAGATGTACCTCCAAATGTGAACATTTATTATTCATAGTAAGGATTTTTGTAAGTCTTATGAATATGGGAGGTAGCACTCTTTATGACACCTTAGAAACCTTATGATGATCACCCACATATCTTTTTCTCTAGATGAAGAATGAATCATTGGAATAATGCTGTGCCATGGTAAATTGCACACTGCAGCATTAATACATATTTCCATATGTGTGTATAAATGTAAACTCATCCCTCTCTCTATATATATTTATGTATGTTTGATTGGTTTTGTGTTGTGGATTTTTTTTTTTTCCCTACAACAGAGTGAAACTGTGTATAAAAGACCAACTTTTAGTGACTTAGTAAATAAGTTTGTCAGTCTTATCAGCTGACACTCTTTAGGAGGTATCTTAAGACTGTTTAACAGAAATTTAAGTGGGGTGGTTATATCAAGATTGAGAATATTACACCAAGACTGTCATGGTTTCTATTTAAAGGAGAATTGGTAACTAAGGTTTGATCTTCATGATTTTTTGGCACAGTAACGGACACCAGCCAGAATAGGGAGCAAATAAAAAGGTTGCAACACACCAGTGCGGATGATATCATAAACTGAAAATGTGAAAATGAAAACCTATGCTATTTTTATTTTGCTAGCAAGCTTATCTGGACAAGCATAAAATACGTGGTTATCCGATACCCAGTGGTCACCAGAGACTTGACAACCTAAATTACTTAGGTCTAATGAAGATAAATAGCAATCTAGATATGGATACATACTACATACTGAAGAGAAATTGAAACTGATGCTGTTGCTAGGCAACTTGTTCTCCCCCTGAAAAACATGCATTTTCTATGATTCATACATTAAAGAAAAAAATTATGAGGGAGGGAGAAGGACGTTAGAGTTCTCTTTCACTGAATTACCATTTTGTAGTAAGGTATCAAAAAAGGATTGTTTTCAACATTGTAATTTTATTATATTCTTATGTATAAGATCCTTGTTCCTTATAATATGTAAAATATGAAAGCAAGCATCGCTTTTTAGTGGTTGGGTTTTAAAAGATAAAATTGTAGATTTTCACAAGATTCAGATTTCTGAAGGGATTAATATGCGTAGCTGGTCAATTTTCTAGATACCGTGCCAATAATTATCTGTAAGTGGATGAAATCACATTTTGTCTTGCTCGGTTCAAGCACTAGGAACAAAGGATTCAACTCTATCACCATTCAGTCTGAATCCTGTCAACTTAATTTTTTTTTTTCATTTTGATTTTCTTTCTTTTATTATAGAAAGGTCTGTGATTGTTCTTTTCACACTGGGTTTTTCTATGTGCTATGCAAGTACCAAATAAGCATTATAATTAAGATTTATTTAGAACAAAACAAAAGTGAATTATAATTAAGAGAAATACATAAAGCTTAATTATATTCTACTAATGCTCAGCAACTCATCCTGTAACAATCAGGAAAAAAATCATTTTTCTAAGAACTTCTACTCATGTTTTCTTGGTACTTCAACATCCCTGATTAATACACTCTCCAAAAAAGCATGAAGAGTATTTACCACAGAAGCAGATGTCATTTTGTGTTTCATTCCACAGTTTGATTCCCTGTTTTATAAATTACTTTAATGTATTTTGCTTTTACATTCTTACATTATTATTTGATGAGAAGAGTAATGCCTTAGCACATATACAATAAGATAAAAAATAAAGTGAATTTAAAGCTGGTTCAGCAGTGTACTTAATTTAGAAATGCATCCTCCTTGTAACTAGACCTGTCTGCCCATGTTCTAGATGAAAACCATAGTAAATATTGACCACAACTGAGATGACAGGGGCATGCTTCTCAATTTTATGCAACCCAGACACATTCTTCCAGTTTTTCTCACTAGTAATACTGAGATAGATAAAGAAAATTCTAATGTAGTAGCCTTCAAAAGTTACATTTTCAAGAAACTGAACTAAAACTGACAACAAATATTCAAAGAATTACTTTGTTGATTAATTATCACATTCACTGCTTGATGTTTCATTTGGGCTACTGAATAATTAATAGGATTATCATCATTTTAAAAATAAAACACTACACAAAGATTTGTTCAGTGTTGCATCCAGCACTGGATAGAACAGTCAGATCTTGTAATTTAAATCTCATGGCTCTATGTTATGATATGGCTCTCTAACTTGGGAAGGTAAATTTTTACATTCCTAATATAGAAGATAGAGTGTTCCATAATTGTTCTTCTGTCAATTTTTTTTTTTTTTTTTTTTTTACATTTGTAATGAAGCTGTACATAATAGTATAACCTTAACTTTGTTTATTACACTTTATTCTAATGTGATAATGGATTCTAAGTTGCTAATGGAATAATTTTCCATGTGTTCTGCCTGGGGACAAAAAACTGATTGGAGTTCTTCTGTAGACCTGATGGAGGGAAATGACTGTTCTAGATACAAAAATAGTGGGGTGCACATAGCTTCATAGTGGAGAGGCCATAGTTTCATACAATGATCATAACTTTTTGAAGCTATTGTCTAGGTACTGTTGCAATGCAAATCTCAGCTAGCATCAATAACCTAAAAATGAATGAAATCTTTTCTTAAAACTTCCTCTTAAACTGCAAGTCTTTTACTGAATTTTTTTTAAAAGCTACAAAGAGATGTGAGAAAAAGGAATGCATAGTCATAGTCAGTAATGAGCATTTTAACCTGGAAACTGAAGGGATGGGACTTTCAATCCTGGCTCCCTGGATTTATTATAAATTTTGTATTAAATAAATAGTGAATTGAATACAAGCAAGTAATTCTGGAATTAAGAGATTTTTCTCAGACATTTTCATGTTCAGTTCAGCTTTCCCTGATCTTTTTTTTTTTTTAATTTTATACTGCTAAACTATGATGATCAATTTTCTGTTAGAAACTTCTCTACAATAGCGTGCAGGCCTCATTACATTAAATTAACATATTATCACTGATATACTTCGATCATCACTGAGATAGTAAATGTTAAAATTCATGTTATTATTAATAGGACTTAAATGGGCACAGCTGGCATGAAAGGACAAGGCTTGTAAATTCTATTTTACTAAAAATCATTTCAGAATCTGTCAAAATATTCAGTAATAGTTATAGTTTGCTAAAGTTTAGAAAGACTTTATTTGACATTTGCAAATGACTACAGACTTCATTTTGTATCAAATGACCTTTGAAATATTCAAATATAGATTAGAAATCTGAAAGAAGAAATAAGTCAAATCAACGTAACTTCAGTTTTTTCTTAAAATAATGAATGTAAAGGGACAAGGAAAGCAACACCAGCTTTTACTTGTAAACAATCTATTATCTATTTTATATACATTATTACTTCTTCACAATTTCTTCCTGAGTATGTTTCACTACTTTAGAATTCCAGGAGATTTAATGTCAAAGGAGATATGCCAAAGAGTACTTACAGCTATGTATTGTTAAGTTCTGCCAGACATTTAAATGATTCTGTACCACAAATGCATCTAAAAGTAGGTATTAATGAAAAATGAAGACTGCCAGAATACTGCTGGGTTAGGAGAAAATTATCAATGGAATTTTTATTTTTTTTTTTATCTGTTTACAAGCTTTCATAATCCCAAAAGATCTTTAAAAGAAGCTGGAAGAGACAAATCTAGAGAGATACTAAAATAGTGCGGAGGAGAAAACAAAATTGTTTCTTAAAAAAAATACTGGTGATGCATGCTGGAGATGAAATTTGCCACAGAAAAGGTAGGTATTGGAGAAAACATGGAAGGAAAAGAGTTGCTTTGACTAACAGAACTGCTCTGTAGGGTGTACCTTTATAAATTGTGACTTCAAATTCATATGTATAGCACTGAATTCAAGGATCTGAGGAATTACTTAAACCCAAATTAATGAAATTCTTTGCAGAACATCTTTAGTAATGGTTAGTTGCCTTCAGGTTGTGACCTGTTTATTGACACTGTTATATTTAAGGTAAAAGCAGGCAAAATGAAAAAGAAGTAATTTGTAGAATCACAGAATATTTCAAGTTGGAAGGGATCCAACAGGAACATCAACTCCTGGCTCCACACAGTATCACCCAAACATCAGATCGTATGCCTGAGCATTGTTCAGAAGCTTCTTGAACTGGCAATCTTAGTTCCATAACCACTGCCCCGTGGAGCCTATTCTAGTGCCTGACCACTCTCTAGGTGAAAAACCTTTTCCTGAGGCTGAGCCAGTGCAGTGCAAAGAGGAATAATTATTTCCCTTGACCAGCTAGCAATGCTGTGTTTGATGCTTCTTGGTATATAGCGGGTTTAGCACACTCATGTTCAACATGCTGTCAACCAACTCCCAAACCCCTTTTTCATCCTCCTGTCTATCTGCGCACAATAAAGGTTGCCCCTTCACAAAGAACTGATTCTCATCAACACTCTAAACAAATACAACATATATTTTGTGAAAGATCAGGGATCAAACTTTAAATAGTTTTTCTTCAGAACCTGTTTTTTTTTTTCCAGTTAAATTATTAAAAAAGAAGGAATTAGGAAGTGGTGCTTAGAAATGATGTAATTCATATGGAGTTTTCATGTCTATTTATTTAGGTATTTCAAAACAGTTCTGATACCACAGGAAGGTTTAAGCATGTGTTTATGAGAAATATTCTCAAACACATATGCTTTCAATATTCATATGAACTGCAGTACATTATGTTACTGATATTTAAGTATTGAACAGTGGTATAGAACAAAGACTGCAGTAAACCCGCAGCAAATTTTAAATTTAATTTTTTGTGTGTGATTTTTGGCTGAGTTTCTTTTTATGTTTGGGAAAAATAAATCTATTGCAAGAAATAGCAGTAGGAATTATGCAAAATTAAAATATTTTAAACACTTATATTGCTGAGGTAACCCTGTGACACAGATTTATTCATAAATAGAAATATATTATGGAAAAATATTGGGAAGTAATTGTTTTATTTCAGTTACTAGGTACACTAGTAGCCCTCTGGAAGCTATAAGTTCAAAGGTAGCAATAAATTTTGTGCACATAAACACATAAAAAGTCCAAGAAAGACTAAAAAACTGACAAATAATTTCACATAAATGTTATTTTCTCAAAGTCTTGCTTTATTTTCTTATATATGTAGCAATGGTAGAAGAACATAATGTGTGTCTATATTTTTATTTTCATTAAACCCAAATTAATGAAAGGTGTGAACTGTTAATTGACACTGTTATATTTAAGGTAAAAACAGGCAAATGAAAAAGATGTAATATGTAGAATCACAGAATATTTCAAGTTGGGGGTTGAAGATTCATGATCCTTGAGGTCCCTTCCAACCCTGGCCATTCTGTCATTCTGCGATTTTCTTTTGCTTTTTCTTCTATGCAATGCATAATTGACAAAGTTTTATTGCTATGGTAGCTATCAATATTCTAAAAGACAAAATCTATCATTAGTAACTTAAATTCATGATAATCACAGTATTCATTTACTTCTTTAATCTTTCTGATAGAACTAAGAAATGAATAAATATGTATCCAAGTTATTTAAAATTTGGTATTTCAAATTATTTCTTAATAATTATGTTTATATGATATTATTTTAATTAAACATTTTGTTAATCATTTTTCAGATTTTACACAGTTGTTTTGTTATTCTTTATATGCTTTTATATATAACAACATTATACCAATTCCCTTTTTGTAACTCTGTGACTGAAGCAAACCAAGGAGATTTAGAGTGATAATGCAGATTTTTAATAAAATGACATAATTTGAGATCAGGCTGATGGAGGCTGATGATTACATCCAGACATGGTGTGAAAGGCATTTCAATGGTATTCACTACAATAAACAAAATGTTTAATATGAAGTATGTATGTGTGAACTTGGTGTCAAATTTGTGTCATCATTCTATAATATTCAGAGAAGAACCAGTGGATTCCTTCAAGAGAGACAAGATAATGATTTGTCTGCCCAGGTGTTATATGCAGAATGCCACTTTCTAAACAGAAATGTCAAATACCTCTTGAAGTACTGTCTGTTTTCTCACTCAGACAAGGCAGCTGAATATGATATGTACAGAACAAACAGAGAGCATGTGACTTGCCATAAAGGCAGCCACACACCACCTGACATATTTAGGATGAATAAAATTATGTCTGTCTATATAGCTTGACTGCGCCTTAGCCATGAGTTTCAAGGACAATTTTCTGGGTTCCATTGTCAATATTAGCAATAAGAGAAGATAAATATTGGTATCTAGTTGTGTATACATACATTTAAGTGCAAGACTTAACCAAATCCCACACTGCAGTCACATTGCACTTAAAACAGAAATTAATGTAATTAAAGTAATAAAATATAGCAAATTTCTTCTATAAAGGTTTTATAAAATTCTGCCACCTGATGTGTACAATAATTTGCTTTGCACAAGATTTGTGGCTTCATAAGCATGGAAAACAAACTCACACTAATAAGAGACTGAATAATCAACAGTGAAAGAAGTCAAGCAGTCCCCGATTATCAAAAATACTTCTATATATGAATGAAATAAATGTATGGTTAATATGCTATTTGATAACAATTATAATATTTAACTCATTTGTTGTAGAAAACCATTGTTTACAGCAAGCAAGCGAACAAACATAAAAAAAAAAGAACAGCAACCTCCTGCTGAACAAATGAATTCTGTCCAGTTCTCTACAGAAAGAGAATCTAGTAACATTATATTATTCAGAATAAATGTATATCAATTCATCCCACATCTGTGTTTTTTTGGTGAAAAGAAAAATGAAAGCAATGCTAATGCTAACCAGGCTACTTTGGAGCCTCTGTAATATGTATGCATGTGTTCATACATATATATACACATATACATATATTAATTTCATTTTTTTATGACACTGTATTATCTACATGTATGTGTTGTAGTGAATGTAGAGATAATGTGTGATTGCATGTGACTACAGATAAGTATTTTCTTCAAGTCTTTTGAAATATTTTCAAGAAACCATTGTATTAATAATAAATATGAAATTTAATTAGCCTCATATATATCTGAAGCAATTTCTAGGGTACTAGGAAATAAGTCAATTTCAGCTCTGGATTTCTTTTGTGAGGTGCATTTGAACAAACAAGCAAACATACAAAAAATAAAACAAAACAACCAACAAACACACAATGCACTTAGTCACAAATGTGAAGAATATAAATACAAAAACCAAAGCTATGAATTAGTGTCTTTACTATTGCCAATATGCAGAAAACTTGTGTATTTCAAGAAAATATTTAGTCTGTAGCTGCCACAGTGTGAATGAAAGTATCTCTGCTAGAGAGTATCTCTGTGAGTATGCACGTGTATGGATCTTCTTTGCAAAACTTCTAGATCCCTGATTTAAATGCCAGTAGAACTGATGCAGCGAGAGCAGTTATAGATTCAAAGAAAATAGTTAATAACTATTTATAGTGTTAATAACTAAAAAATAAAAAGAATGTCTACAGCACTGTTTTGATCTTATTTCTGAATTACTGTCCCTTTTATCATTTTTTTTCTTCTTCCGTATTACGTGCAATTTAGCTGAAGACAAACTCCTAATAAAATTGCCTTTGTCAGAAGCCTGTTATATTTGTCCAACTAGTACACTGACCTGTTTCTATGGATGGTTTTCACTTATGTTTACAAACTATATCACAGGTGACCACAAAATGCCTGAGGATTCAAGTGTATTGTTTTAATTGTTAAAGAATATTTATCTCATTAATATTCAGGCTTTTGAATTTAATTATCTTAAAGGCAGTTTAACTTTGATGACAAGATCTGTTGATTGAAAATCCCAATATTTGATATAAATATTTATATTCCATGTGAAATAAACTTTTACATAATTTCAATTTCTGCATACATTCTATTAAACTGAAACAATATTCAAAATGTGGCAACATACCATGGATTAACTTAGAAATAATTTTTACATGACTTGGGAAATAAATAACTTTCTTCCTCTTTTTTTTTAGATGTGCTCAGATGAGGAAAAATAATAATCCGGCTTGCAGATTACTCTTCACATACTGCATGTCCTTTTCCCATTACTTCACTAAAGAATGTTTTTGCATTCCAGGTTTTGACATTGAGTAGAGAGATTAGCAGGGATGTTGATTTTCACAAATCATAAATCTTAAGCCTTTGCTGAAAGGATATACTACAAAATGTTTACTGCAACACCCAGAATTCTGTTTATAGTGCTTTATGAAATAAAATCAAGAAAATTTGAAACACCTATCCACCTACATTTCTAATGATTTTTCAGACTGCTCTTTCAGATTTTGTGACAATTTTCAAAATGACTATTTCTGTGAACCAATCATATTGTAAAAGAAGGAGAGTATGTAAAGAATTCATGTTTCATTTGGAAATAGGCCTGTGGCATTAAAGAAAACTAAACAAACAAAAACAAAACCCTGAATTTAAATATTAGTTCTTTACTGGAGATTTTCAAACAAGCAGTACTGTCTGGCTGGCAGTAGAAAGACTTAGATTACGATGCATTTAATTAGGTTTTTTTTCATGATTTTTATTATATGTCACAGCTATACGGTGTTAAAAGCCATTTAACCACTGAAACTTTTAACACTGTTATTTGTAACAGTGAGACTTTCAGTAACCTAAATGTCCTTCTAGATTATTCACTGTTTTCAGTGCCAGTATTGATATAATTTAGTTTCATCTCACTAAGGGTTATGTCAGGGATCTCGTATTGACACACATTGTGCAAATTAAATTCAACAGGTCATACCTTGATACTCTAAAACAATGCATTTGAACCACACTGAGACATTGTCCATATTTTCCTTGAAATTGCTGCTGGGATTAAGATCTCCTGTTCTGGTTGAGCGTGTGGAAATCTGTGCTGTCAGACAGATTACTAGTAAACATACTTTGTCAAATTTGAACATTTCTACTTTCCCAGTAATCACAGATTTCCAGAGAAAAGAAACCCATCAGTTTCTTAGACTCCATCATGCTCACTGAACATATGATATCTCCTGGATGCAATTAATTAAGAACACTACCTGCTTGTAATGCTATAACTTTCACTGCATTCTCATTTGTTACTCTTTTAGAGAGTTAAAAGAAATTAAAAAAAAAAAAAAGAAAAATTAGAAATTCTTTTTCTATTCTGAAAATTCCTACATGTTCTATTAACAATCTAGCTAGAAATTAATTTTGCAGAAGTGTTGCAGATTCAAGAATAATCTAGAGTACATAGTTAAACAATTATATGCAGTAATTACAAATTTCAGATGCTCATACTGAATATATTTCAGCTTTATTAAACTTTAATCTTTCCATCTCTGTGTTTTTAAAGTTTGATTTTGAAGTACCATATGATAGCATTATAAGAACATATTATGCAAATACTGTTGTGTAATGTACATTACAACCCTGTGTCTGTCTAAAGATGACATTGCCACATCTTCCAAAAGACAGTTCATAATACTGACACTTAATAAGACATTAATAATTCAAAAACCACTGTGCGGCTCACCAGTGTATTGTAGGATGGACTGATCAGAGTCCTATTCTTTATGTTCTAACGTTAATGTAAAATGAAAAAACGTGTCACTAGTAATTAAACTAGTCTTTAAAACATTCCCACATATATTTCATCATTTTAGAAAACTTTTTTTTTTCTGTTGTTTTCTGTGTCTGCTCACGTACAGAATTACAAATCTAATTTCATTACTTCCCTCTGATCTCAGTTTTCTACTTTTTTAAAAACCGAATGCATTAACTTCTGTCACACTTGATAAATACAGTGGTGCAATCAACTTTCATTAATATAAGAAAAGAAACATCTAAAAAATGGAAGGAACCTTTTGAGCTTTGCTGCAATATTTTGTGCAGCTCTCTGTGAAATGAAATCCAAACATTTCACATTACTTACCTGTCTGATCTCCACGACTCATAGATATGTAGTATTGCAGGATTTCAAAACTTTGACATAAACATTCATGACAATAGCCCTTGCTTATGGAAGGTAGGTACTATTAAAACATGGTGGGTTTGTCTGCTTATTTGGTTGTTTGGTTTACTTTTTAATCTTATGTATCAGTAGCAGTCTCTAAGCTCTGTCTGGTGGGTTTGTTTTCCTCGAACCAATATGGATTAACATCTTTCACTGAACTAATACTGAAACTCTTTCTTTATACACCCTCCATATCATAACCTTCTTTGCCTTGTAAATAGTCAAAAGAAATAGGAACTGATGCTATAAGAACATCAAGTTATGCATAAGCAGCATTTCAATTAGTGAATGTCTTAAAATAATATCCTTATTGATCTTTAGGCAACAATACAAGGTTGCAGATGGTGTTATTAATGTCATTTTCCTTCTTATTTTCTTCATTGGAAAAGAAAGATTCACAGTGTCTTAGTATTTCAGAATTCATTGTCAATCCTATTTCCAAGACTTTATTGCTTACCCTCACTATATCTTCCCCAATTGCAAAGAAACAAGATTCATGCATATTTCTGCTAGTGCATTTAATTAATTTCATAGTAAAAATTTACAGCACCGATAATGGTGTATTTTTAAAGTTAATCAAAGGAGTGTTCTCTCCCAACACTGACAAAACATACAAGACAAAACAAAGTATCAACAAAGCAATAGAATTCCACATAATTTGTGTTCCTCTAGCGCAAAAAGCTAAGAAACTAAACAAACACTAAAAGATGATTTGCTTGTATTTCAAGGTGTTTCAATTTGGTATAACATTATGAATTGCTTTTGAAAGAATCACTTAATTGTAATTCAGTTTAATTTGAATTAAGTGTATTTTCACTAATTTCACTGTTTTTTAAGTTTACTTCTATCAGTAAAGGAAACCAAGTACTGCAGCCTCAATGTTTTTATATTGAAGCAGGAGTTGCAACTGAATTAGATTCCATGATAGTTATGTAAACAGTAACCATAACCTTAGCAATTTATCCAGAAATCTTCATAGAATATCAAGAGTTGGAAGGAATCCATAAGGATCACTGTGTTCAGCTCCCACAAAGGATGACCCTGTAAGCAGATCATAAGCCTGAGAGCATTTTCTAGGTGCTTCTCTTTAACTTTGGCAAGTTCAGTGACATGGCCATTGCCCTCTGGAACCTGTTCCTATGCCCAACGACCAACTCAGTGAAAAAACTTTTCCTGATATCCAACTTGACCCTCCCCTGTTGCAGCTTCACACTGTTCTCTCATGAAGAACCCGTAGGCTGTTATGAGGGCTCCTCTCAGACTTCTCTTCTGCAGCCTGAACAAACCAAGGGACTTCAGCTTTTCTTCATACACCTTCCATCCTTGTAACTTGCCTTCTTTGTAGACCTCCTTTGGACACTATAATAATTTTACACCCTTTTTGTACTGTAGCACTCAAAACTATGCATAGTACTTGATGTGAGGCTGCATCAGTGCAGTATAGAGCAAGATATATCACCCACCTGGATCTAATGCATCCCAGAGCATGGTTGGTCATCCTGACTGCCTGTGTTCACTCATGTTCAACTTGCCTTTGACCAAGACTCCCAAATTCCTTTCAGCAGGTCCACTCTCCAGTGTCTCATCCTCCTGTCTGTATGTATAGCCAGTTATCCCTTCCCAGGTACAGAACCTGGCTCTTGTTTTTATTCAATTTAATGCAGCTGGTGGTTGCCCAGCTTGCTAATTCTGCATTTATGCAGGCAGTCTGTGAAGAATTCTCAGGATACTTTTGGTAACTTGTTCTTAACATTTCATACACACAGTTATATTAGTTAAAAAGTAATCCGTGGATGAATCTAGTTGAAATAACTGCTTTTTTACTATGATACTCTAGTCCATATTAATTTACTCCGTGAACTGTTACTCTTTTCCCACTATGTTTTTAGATAGAGCTGGAAGTAAACATATCAGAAAAAGAAAATATAATATCATCTGTTCATGACTGCAGTCAAAACTGGAAATCTAATATAGGGTTTTGTTTTGTTTTCTGTGTTCTATCAATCAGTTACCTTGTCTGAAGGCAGTACACAGACACAATTCTGGAGGAGAATGTCATGCTGACATTACAATCTGGAAATATCATCATTTCTAAGTTCCCTGGGCATTGCTAAATCACTCGGATTTTTAGCTTGAATGTCTTTCAAATATACTAGGACACCAGTTGCTAAATAAGTTACTAAAAAAAAGAAGAAAAAAAGAAAAAAAACCCTCTGTAGCATTGAAGCTTAGATAATTTCAATATAACTGGCAAATTTAATTTATTTTCTTCAAACAGTTCACTTGGAATCGATTTCATTTGTTTCAAGGGCTTACAAAAGCAACAAGTATCATAGTGGAAAATTAGGAAGAAAAAACTTGGAGAGGAAAATGGATATTATATTCTACTGTAACTTTAGTTTCAACTAACTCTTGCCTTTGAAAAGCCTTTAAACTGAAGTGTTATTGGGGTAAACAAAATTTATTGCTGGTACACCTGAAAAATGATATGATCCATGTCCTCTGTCTTTCACCAGAACATATAATAAACACCAATTTGTGTTGTGGCCTTGCTGGAAGTTTCAAAATGAAATTTAGAAATAGGAAATTTTGAAATGCTTGAATAAAAGTTGTTTTGGTTTTTTTTTGGTTTGTTTGTTTTTGTTTGTTTTTATTTTTCCAGTAAGTGAAACAGACTTGGAAAAGTATGAAAATAAAATTATTAAAAATACTACTATTGACAAATTTAAATAGTAATGTCTGTGAAGCAGATCTAAAATATCCAAGGATTTTTAAATTCTGTGTTGCTGTTAGAGACAGATAAATATTTTGCTGGGGCTTGTTGTGGTTTGTTAGGTTGTTGTTTTATTATATTTACTATGGTCATAGTAAATATACTGGGGTGAGAATAAGTGTTTCTTCTTAATGATCTAGCAGCATTTCATGTTATTTCTTCAGATTCAGGAATACATAAAATATTTTAAATTTACAGCCTTAGTTCTATATATTACAGTTATACAACGTTAAAGTAACAAATAATAAAATCTTCTCATTGTGTTTAAGTTAATATAGTCATCTACCCTCCTATAAATACACTCTGACTGAGCCATCAGTGCACTGCTGGTAATTTATCTGTGGTATGACTGTGATAATATTCAGTTTTCTAACTGAAGACATCACAATTTTATCACTCCTTTTTCATCATCTACCCAAACAAGGCTAAAACTAATAAAAAAGAAATATGACTCATCCCTCTTCTATAACATTGCTAATTAAAATATAAAGCCGTAAAGAGGAAGGTAACATGATCAGTTTAGACTAGAAAATGAGCTTTTAGATGCAGTCTCTTGTCTGAGATACATAGGACCAAATGCAATAGTCCCAGGTTATCATAAGGAAAGCTATGATTAAAAGAAAGTTATTTTAATTTTGTGAGTGATTAAGCATGGAACAGCTTGTCTAGGGATACAGTGGAATCTCAGCCTTGATATTCAAAGCTTGGTTTAAAAATTCACTGGGAAATCTGTTTCTAGGTTCAAATTCAGCCTTGCTTTGAACAGGAGGTTAAACTAGATAATTTCCTGGACACAACAGCCAGATATAACTGCCAGCCATTGATTTTTTTATGATTCTATGTTTAAAATCCTGAGAAAAATCCTACCATATTAAGACCTGTGTTCCAATTTTAAAACTATCATCTATTTCAGAAAAAGCATTTTTAATAAAAAAAAGGATAAACTCAAAATTAAAAAAAAAAGCTAAATATCATAATATCATATTGTTATACAGACTGGCAAGATTATTAGCCTGTTACTATGTTTTAGGAATGTTAGCTATAGGAGAAGTAAAAAATGAAAGTGGTGTATTAAGGAAAAACAAAAACAAAACAAAAAGAACAATAACAAAGGATGTTCTCAAAAGAAGGAAAATGGTTATTAAGAATTTATGAACTTCCAAAGAAATTTTATGAATTAAAAAAATAATAATTAAACTCTTGTGTACTCAACTTTGATCATATACTAAGTTCTGCCTAAACACATTTACTTGCACATCCAGAATTCCTTAACCTTTAGCTCACCTACATGTGCTATACTCCCAGGTGCTCTGTTAGCAACTTTGTAATTCTGGATTTTTTTTCAAAGCTTCCAACAGTGCATCCATTGCTGGAGAGAGACAGCTAGAAAGATGTGTGAGTATAGGAAGAAAAAGTTATACTTCATTAAATATTTTAAAATAATTAATCATTCCAATTCATCATTCACTCATTTCTACCTTCAGAAGCAGACATATATTCTGAGGTGCAAAGGGTAGTATACAACTAAAAAGTGTCTTTCAACTATGAAATCCACATACGTATGGGTGTTTATAGTAAATTCTAAAAAAAACCCTCAGAAATCTAGTGTTTATATTTTAAATGCAGTGCTGAAATAGAGATATTAATTACAGCTTGTAAATGTGCACTTACAAATGTACGTAACATTCTCATTATACTGTTTACCTTAAATACCTCATATAATCATAACACTCTCTTCAATTTTCTAGGATATTTACCCCTTAGAAAATCCTAAGCAGCTCCTAAGGCTTCTGTTTTTTTTGTTGTTGTTGTTTGTTTGTTTTTTAATGTTATCACAGAAGTATTTATAAAAGAGAGAGAATTTAAAATCAACTTCCATTCAAAACATATTGTTTAACGAACAATTAAACTAATTAAATTCTTTTTTCCTAGGAACTTATGCTGTTTTCCCCGCAAAAGGGTGTCTGTTCTGTATATTACACTTCTGCCTCAGTTTACCATTTTGTTCCACAGATACCTTTTTTTTCGTTCCTTCCATGGTCTCCTTCCCACCTGTCATCTGGGTAGAAACGAACTTACACAGTGACTTCATCTGAGCTGTGCAATCTCCACGTGGCCATCGGGAGGGAGTGAGAAAGAAATCACCGAGATCTCACTCAATCCAAATCATCCTATGAAGGGGCAGAGTGGGAATAGCTCTTGATACATCTTTTCCCCAGTATAGTATGTAATTGGAGAGTATAAATACTTTTTTTTTTTACTTTTTCCCCCTCATTCTACCAAGCTCTGAATTTCATAAAATCTGGAGCATTTCCTGTTTGTGCTTCTGTACTTGTGCATCAAATTTTATTAAATTGGCGAGAAGGTAAAGTGTTATCAGGGGAAAGATAGACGGAACAAGTGACTGCACAAACCTCTCTGAATGAAACTAGGATAAGAAGGAGTAAAAATGACAAACATTCATACATTTTGTGGATGTTCAAAATATTATCTTCAAGCTACTTGAATTCAACTTCTTAGAAACTTTATAAAATGGCTTTCAAAAGCCTATTTGAATAAATAATCCCACCCTTCAAACCATAAAAAAGTCCCCTGGGACTGAATTCTACTTTGTAAATTTCTGCTGTCTGAGAAAGTTGAGCATGGCTTGCCTGTAATTGCTCTGAGAATAGGTCCCTTCAAATCAATCATTCCTAGAAGGAGAGGGGCAAGAAATAGATGTTACCTTTATATTTTGTCATTTACATAGAATTTATTTTGAATGAATATTTTCTTTAACAAATTATTACATTTTGTTAAAGGAAAAATGTGCTTTTGAAAAATACATAAATAAAAATACAAAATAAAATTAGATAATTAGCAGAATTAGAGCCTCATATTAAAACTACATTAAAACTACATTAAAAAAAAAAAAGCTCAGATGAAAAGTAAGCATTTTTATGTTAACATATGTTTAAGTCATCACTGGGATAGGTCATGTTCACATTCTGTGAAACTAGGCAACTTCCACTCTATGTGAACTTCAAGCACTTCCTTTCTCCATTTTTTAAAAGGTATTTGAAGTACCTCAGTAAACTCATAACTCTGGATGGCCTTCAAATCTGAAGGTGAAGGCACAGAATAAAGCTGGAGGCAGTTATTTATTCCCATTGCAAAATGGGAATTGATGTTAACTTTTGGAACAGAGATATTTCTCTGAAACATATACAGGACCTCCTCCTTCAACAGTTTTACATGAAAATAGATGATAGCAGTGCCAAAGAACAGTGTTAAATATATGTATTACTCTTCCATTAAGATAACTGCTCCACCCAGAAAACAGGCCTGGTATCCCTGCAAAAATATTCAGCAATGGGTGATGATAGAATATCATAGTTACTTTGACTAAAATGCTGATAAAAACAAAAACAAAACAAAACAAAAACAAACAAACAAAAAAGTTTTATAGTTTTATGTTACTTATCTACTTATCTACTGTTTTTATAAATTAAATTTAAATGTGCTCTTGACAGAAGGAGAAAATTCCTTCTGGCTAATTGCTGTTTCTACACTTTTAGGTCATGCTCTAGAGAGTACGGTTATCTTCTTATTTTGTAACACTTAAGTTATTCTCAATCATATTTAGCTAAAATACTGCCATAGCTTCAAAGAGAAGGAAAATCATATGTTAATTTATTCTATCACAGATATGCTGGACAGAGGTTTCAGGCTCCAGAGGCTCTTTCTTGCAATGAAGCTGTCAAAAAACTGTTACAGTTTCTCCACCCCTCGAGGAATGATGGTATCTCTGATAAAATCAAAACATATTTGAAGAGTGAAATCTTTGCTAAGGAAGGAAGAAGGCTTTTTTTTTTTTTTTTTTTTTCTTTCTTCCTTTCTACCTTGTCATACTCTCTCTGTGAAAAGGTATGCAATTATTTATCTGAATATTTATCAGGTCCCAAAATTAATTGAAAGAAAGTTAAAACTAGATAGTGAAAAAATTCCTATGAAAATTTGAAAAGTTGAATTAGCTAAATAGGTCTGTCTATCACTGTCTCTAAGTTGCTTAAAAATACTGTATATAAACCCGTTCCTTTTCATCTAAGATTTGTCTTTTCAAGAAGCCACCTGACTCTGAATGTCTAGCCACAAAATTTTCTCAATGTAAAAATTATTTCCTTGGCTATCTTTGATACAGAAAATCTGGCAAGAAACTTATTTGTAGTAACAGCATCCAAAGGAATAAATCAAAACAAAACAAAAAAAGGCAAGCAAGAAAACATAAACAACAAACAAAAGACAACAAAGAAACCCCTTATTTTTATAGGAGGAAGGTGAGTCCAGGTTTCACCCAGAAACAAGTTCTAATTCATTTTGTTACACAAGTGAGAGTTAATTGCATGCAATCTTCATTTTTCATAGCCAACTAAAGGTTTGGTATAATATTTATTAGAGTTTTTACAGAAGAGAATAGATATTTCAGCTATAACTATCTTATTTTACTGATATTTTTTTCAATTTGTAAAAAGTTGTAAATATTAGTCTTATTAAAATACAAAGTGTAACCATAAAACAAATAACTTTGTCCTTTCATCTTTTTATTTCCCCATTAATTCCCACTCACTTGTTATTCCTAAACCATTTAATATTTCTTGTAACTACAAATACAGTTTGCTTCACAAAAGAGTTAAAAATGCAGTTAAATCACTCAACCAAATATACAAACAAAACAGCCAGTGGTGCAGCATGCAATATTGCAGATATAATTTTAAAATCAATTTTCAAATACTTTCATGTTGACATGTAAATTATTAAGATGTACTTTTATTTCTGATCAGATCAGTAAAATGAATGACAGCCTTTATAATCACATTGGTTGGCTTTCAATCAGCCCTTTATATGAGTACAACCACATTTTCCCATGATGAAAACATGAAAAGCAAAAGACCTCTGAGATGGTCTAACATACAACTATATATAAATAATGTATACCTTATTCTGTAAGTCTATTGTAGGATGACACTCTAAGTTTGGTTTCAAAATAATACATATACCATAATTTTCAGTACATCTGCAGTTTAATTTACTAGAAAATAATTCTGTGATACACTGGAATTGAATAGTCATACATAGAATCATAGAATAGAATATCCTGAGTTGGGAAGGACACATGAGGATCATTGAATCCAACTCCACACACTCCACACACAACTACAACTCATTAAGCTGTATCTGAGAGTATAGTTCAAACACTTGTGGATTTTTTTTTTTTTTTTTTTTTTTTGCATTAGGTGAAAATTATGAGGAACTAAAGTAATGATTCCAAAACAGACACTAATATAATCTATTGCCAGAAGAAGGTCTTCAGTGTATGAAACACTCAACCAAAGTTCCAGCTTCCTGTTTGTTTTCTCATCTCTCAATCCTAATAATCAGCCCCTGCTCCCTTTCTGAGACTCTGAACTGCCCTCGCAGTTTTTGGCTGATTTTTTATGAGATTCAGCCGTGATTTGCTCTAAAAATAAATTCTATACAGATAGCACCAGCGTATTTATCTAGGGGGGCAAAAAAGCCCACCAACCTCCCTCCCTCCCTCCATCCAAAGAGGTACTCTTAACTAGATGTATACCTTCTCTAATAGTGCATGTTCAAAGATAATATGATTTTAGTTGACTTTCTGCATGAGAATGCTTGATGTTCAATCTTCAACATCATTATGTAGCCAGGAAAGCAAGACAGGAAAAGGAAACAGAATAAGAACAACAACACAAAAAAAAATCCATATCCATATTTATTGTTACAAAATGGAAGATAGGTTTAGCTGGAGTCAGGAGAAAAAAGGATTCATGATTGTTACCAAAGGCAATCCCAAAAGTATCTGTACATTTCATATTAGAGAAGCAGTGTATGAAAAAAATAGGAACTAAAATTTAGTCTATGACTATAATAATTTTGTATCACTATACTCAGAGTGACTTTATTTTAGCAGTGATACTTCCTGGGAGTATTGTCTGTTATGTTGAGAATAACAGGGACTTTCCCTATTAGAACTTTGCATATAAATGTATTATGTGCAGACACCAGATAATGGTAGCAAGGCTGACACCATAACAATCTGTAACAAAAAGCTTACTCTGAAATAGAAAAACTGTTGCACCTAACAACTGAGATACTAATCAGAAAAATAAATAAATAAGTAAATAAACAATCTATAGCTTCTGGCATGATTGTTGTGGTGTTCCCTTTGGAAACTGGAGACAAATTCAATTCCTTAGTATAAAGGCACCTGGAAGAAGCTATCTACTTTGAAGTAGTAAAACTCCTACATTTCACAGTGGCTAAGAATCTTTTAATTACTACCTATATAAGCAAATTCATGATTATCCTTTTCCAAAGCAAAAAGGAAAACTCATACACATAGAGACACAATACTATTACTCTAAAAATAATTTATACTAGGGAGAAAAAGAAACCATAAAACAGGCACAAAACCAAAATTACTATTTTGAGTATGCAAAGATGACAATGACAGGTATGTGATTTGTTCATTTAGAACAAACACTTTCTTATAGTGAAATGCATTTTATATATATATATATATATGGATATTTCAGGTTGGACGCCTACATCACAAGTCACTCAGAATTAAAACTGAGGAATTTCTTCTAAAATTCATCAAATTAATGACATTAATAAAAATAATATTTAATCATCTAGACTTAAGTACCCCATATAAAGGTATCCCTTGGCAATTTCCTTCAAGTGAGAAAGCCTAAATCTTCCCTGTTTTTTTTCAAGAAGGATGTTTGAGGAAATAAGACACCCAAGCAAACAAAAAGCTATTCTAAAAACCTACAGAAAATAAACAAACAAACAAACAAACAAACAAATAAATAAATAAATAAATGAGTTAAGATATTCAAGGGTATGAAGGAGGAGAATCTGAGGTCGCTGGGTGTGCTCAGCCCAGAGAAGATGAGTTGAGGGGAGGTCTCATGGCAGCCGCAGCTCCTCATGGGGAGTGGAGTGGCAGCTCTGAGCAGTGACAGAACCTGAAAGAATGGCATGGAGCTGCATCAGGGGATTATTAGGTTGAGTGTTAGGGAAAGGTTCTTCACCAGGGGATAGTGGACACTGAAATGGGCTCCCCAGAACAGTGGTCATGTTCCCAAGCTGCTGGAGTTCAAGCATTTAGACAACACTGCCAAAAATGTTGTTTGACTTTGGATAATCCCGTGTGGAGCCAGGAGTTGGTCTATATGATCTTTGTGGATTCCTGCCAACTCCGGATATTCTATAATTCTGTGGAAGTCCATCAAACCTCATGAGAGTACAATATCAAAACAAAATAAATAAATATGACTACGTTTTCACCTGAAAAATTATGGTTATACCACTGAAGCATTAATCAGAAACTACAGCTTCAGAATCTTATAGAAAGCCAGTAGAAACACAACAGAAAACTACTGCATCAAAATACAAAGTGGATGCTTATCATGTAGGTGATAAAAGGCAGTAAAATGTTAAAAAACCTGACCTCAGCAGGATTTTATATCAAGATAGCTAGCCTACTAAGAATCAAAATGCTAGTGAAGCATAAAGCTGGAAGAATAGAAACCATAATTTGAGACCTGAGTCTACTACTTGTTGTAACTATAATCATTTGCCATGAATATATAGAATCACTCTAAAACATTAACTTGATTTAAATTTAGTATATGTTAACGCATGAAATTAATGTAGATTACTAAATATTTCATGTTTAGTTGCAGAAATTGCAGAAATAAATATTCTCTCTCATCTTACTTTTACCGTGCTGCAGAATGAGCTACACCACTTTTTCAGAAGGACAGCAAATGAACATATGCCTTCTTAATGAAATACAGATCTGAAATACACAAGGAAGCAATGTGCCAATGTTCTCAATGGCAGTTAATTGGTACTTCTGATATAGAAAACTATGGAAAGCACAAAATTTAATTTCCTGTTGGAAAATTTGTACAGTTATGGTAGTAAGAAGAACACATTTTTTTTTCTTCATGTAAATAAGAAAATTATTATCCCTCTTTTTGTATTATACATTTAGCCAAAGAATTCATAAAGACCCTGCAAGCCACTAACACATACTAGTTTGCTTTAGGGCAGACTGAAATAATTAGATATGTTTCTTTGGTAAACAGAATAGGACAGAGAGATAAAGGCATTTCCCTCTTGGACAGAAGTAATTAAGTATCCAAATTATAGATATGCAGACACTTATCTGGGGAGATTTAAATTAATTTCCAAGTCACATAAAAGACGGAAGTTTCCTATCCTGGTACACAGCACTACTCCTATTAGCTCATGTCTGTAAACCAATCATTTAATAGATAAGAACATTTAGAAAAAAAAAGGAACTGAATAAATTGTATGTAGACACTAACGGTACCTCAGAGGACAGTGTTCCTCTGTTCAGTTGGGAACCTTCAGACTAGTGTGAAAAATCCTATCTTCCTTAATCCTTAGCTTGGAAGTGCATACACATGAACAATATCAGAATTCAGAGATTAGAAAAACGACAGGAAATCTGTATATACTGTAATGTCTCTTGTTGGCTTGTGTAAGAGAAATGTGCAGCAAATGGAATATTTCTAAACGAATCTACATACTACTTTTATTGTAGCTACTCAAAGACATTTCTGAAAGAATGGTCTGTATAGAGTAAGGAATAAGATAAACTTATGACAAAGGACCTTTCCTGCTGAAATTTACAATCTAATTATAAAAGAAAATATCTGGATGCATTATCAAAGAGCAAATAAATTGTACACAGATATGGATCTTGTTTAATTCTGCCACACATACTAATAGGCTTCACATTTTTTTCCAAATAAATGTCTTAAAAGAAATAGATTTTGTAATTACTCTGCCATTAGAACTACTATCTAATAGAGAAGATGGACTATTAATAAACTGGCTTTCTGACTTTGGTTTACTCTTCTTTACTATCAAATCGAACAATAAAAGTAAACAGTTGAGAAAGACAAAGGAAAATGTAGGAAAACAAGAATAAATAAATCCTCTTAATTCTTTGAATGAATATTCTAATGAGTTCAAATGTAAGAGAATGATAAGAAATAAAAACTCTTTATTAATTTCTGCTGGGAGACAAAAGAACATATATAAAACCTCATTTTGGACCAGCACCAGGTCTAATCTTTCTTTACTTTCTTAAATGAAGAAAACTTCAACAGTTCTCTCCAGACATCATTTCAGCATGGATTATTAGGCAAGCACTGTTTTTGAAAAACAAAAACCTAAGTCCAAAATAATCCCCGATTCTTAATAAAAGTCACCATAAAACATTTGGAAAATGCAGTTATCCAAAATACTGGCAAAATAACAGCATTTTGGCTACCATCATCCTAGCTGCTTTTGTGTGCAGAACAAATACTGAACTGAATACTATGGTTGAACACAGGTAATGTAAAGATGTTGTGATGTAGGGTATAACTTCTTAATTCCTGTCTCCCAGAGTAGAGAACTGTGAACAAAGATAGCAACATCAAGATCTTTATATCTCATTTTAAACAAATAGGGCTTATATATTTTGCAAAGCTACACACTGACCAAAAAGAATCAGAAGGACAAAGATTTTTATTTTTTTCAAAAATTTATTTATTTGTTGCTTCTCTAATCTATAAGAACAATAAAAATTCTTGGTTTAAATTTCAATTAGACTTACTTTAAATCTTTTGTTTTGCATATAAAATGTATTTTATATATTTTATATATTGACTCACGTAAGCTGAAAAAGTTGTAGGAAAAAGAAAACAAAAACAAAACAAACAAAACAAACAAGGAAAAACAACAACAACAAACTGATGGAAGAATGTGGGAAACTAATATTTTAGATGTAACAAAGATCAAAGTAAATATCATTTAGTATTTTCTTTGCAATCCCTTTACTTTTATAACTTTACATTTCTAAAACAACAGGAAAACCAGGCAAATTACATTAGTTAATACTATCATAATAAAAATAAAGGGCTATGACTTTCAGATGATGTAGATCACGCCCCAATTTGCTTTACTATAAGTGTACCTATAACGTCAGCCCATTCATGTTCCATAAAAAATTAGTTTTCACTGCTGCGTCATTACCAAAAGAACATAGACTGCATAAATATGGAAAGGCAAATACAGATTACAGAGATATATAAATACAGCAAATCAAATAATATTTTGGTCTTTCAGCCCTCAGAAAATAAAGAGAAAGGAAGAAAAATATTGAATTAAGATGTAATCGACAAAAAGTTGAAATAGTAATAGGTATTGGAAACTTGCAAAAAGATTCAATATGCTTGAAATGGAAGCAGAAATTAGTAAAGAAAATATTTGTTATGGAGCAAGAATAATAACTCTAATAATAAAAATATAGTTTAAATATTACTCATAAATATTATGTAAATTATATAGATAGAATAAGAAATATGACAGATTTGAATATTATATGAAATTGTCATTGCAAAATGTGTTCCAACATGAAAAAAAATTCACCATGACACATCAGATTATTATCATGAAAGGAAAGGAATATTCATCTTAATTTTACTGTGGATTCGTCTGTTCCTCTTTCATCCTGACATGATCATATGAGAGGCTTGAATTGGCAGGGACCTTAAGGTTCATTTAGTTCCAAACTTGCTTCTGTTGCTGGTATTTATTCCATTTACAATACCTTTTTTTACTCAATTTTTAATTTGCATTCAGTTTAATTAAGTGTTAAGCAGAAATTGCAGTTGAAAAGAGTATAAATGATCTGCATCTTTTATTTCCAATATATTAAGCATTTTTTATTCTTGTAATCCTAGTTTTTATTTTTCAGAACTATTTGGAGATCTAGATCAGAGCATGTTGATTTCTCATGATATTTTCCCCAGACATGCATCTCCTGTCTTGTTGGCAGTACTGTGATATTACCTCCCCTATGCTCTATTGAGAGCTTTCATAAGCTGAAGGGGAAATTTTCTCTCTAATCTAAAACTGATTACAAAATAAAGATGATATAAAGCCAGTTGAATTATTTTTGACAAGAATCACAGAAAAAGATTAAATGGCTTTCAAACCTAGAGCAGAAGTGCAGCGCTCTTTGCATCACAACAATTTCTGAGCCAGATTTTCCTTTCGTATCATCCTTCATTGTACCTCTTCCTCTCCCTCTACTTTTTGGTGGCCTGTTGAGGACTGTGTACATTTTGAAGAGAGGATTTTATTTCTGTGATATCATTGTAACATAGTCATTAAAGTAAGATATTTCAAAATATTAAAATATTTTGAAAAGCTCTGAATTTGAAATTTCAGTGCTTTATCTCCTTCCCTATTATTGTGAAAGAAAGCTGGACAAGAGATTTTTGATAACAATTTATTTCCCTGCCATGCTGTGTGAGTCTTCATTAGAGCTTTAGTTCAGAATAGGAGATTTTTTATTTTTTTTAATCATCATGTCAACTTACTGCACTTTTCTTTAGATGACATCATAAAACACAGACTTTTTAATTTGATTATGTTGATTCAAACAACAGGTTCTCAGACCATACCTAGTTACTTCCAACCTATTCAGCAGTTCAGTGGAGCAGAGAATATAGTCTTACATGAAACTACCTGAAGTAGAGATGACATCAGTTTCTCTATACTGCATTTTGTTCGTTTGCTTTCTTTGTTAGTTTTCCTACAAATGTATTCCTTTCAGCCTGAAAAGTCATTTTTTTGTGGACTAAATAATTTTCTTGCATGGAAAGAACTCATTTTAGAATGAACTATTATTCAAAGATTCTCCCCATTGAACAGCTATTGCTGAAAGCAATATTTCCTTTCATTTAAAAATAGCCTTTTGAGTTCCTTCTTATATGATTTATAATGATATGCAGCAAGGCATACTGCTCCTTACTGTTTTAATTGCAGAGAATAAACACAGGTAAATTTTAAACGCAGGTAAAACCTTAAATTGTACTTTCTCTTAAATCCAAAATATTCAAAATTATCTAAAAAGTATATATATGAATACATTTACAAATAGAAGAACTATTGCCATTTAGTTTCTTCAGTTGTCTTTATACTTAACACTGGCAGATATTCAATGGAGGAAATGGAATTTAATTAACAAGAATTGTTCCCAGAGCACTGGTGATAAAATGGATCAAAGAATCACAAAAACACAGAATCACAGAATCAAAGGGGTTGGAAGGGACCTCCAGAGATCATCGAGTTCAACCCCCCTGCCAAAGCAGGTTCCCTACACCAGGTCACACAAGCAGGTGTCCAGGCAGGTCATGAATATCTCCAATTGATACTGTAGACATACACAGGCACAAATGATGAAGAGGAATACCAATTCATTTTATCTAAATTTTGTGGGGGGAAAACTTCCAGTGATAGAAGTCTTGGCAGACACTAGCTTAACCCAAGAATGAACCTGTTAATATTTTGTGTCCAGGGGAAAACATGTATAACATATGGATATTATGAAAAATTTATTTGACACAGGTCAATAGTGACTGAACATTAAGTTTCACCTTCTTTTATCAGGCACACACTATAGGATAGTTGTTTTTTTGGATATTTATTGGTCTATGTCTAGTGTTAGACTCCACAGAATTCTACGGTCCCATCATTTAAGAATTGTATTAGATGAAGATGAATAAGATATTTCAGGCAGAACCCAGAGGTTTCTTTCTGCTTTGATTCATTTCTCATTCTCTGTAAGAAACCTGACACACTCAAGATGTTTTTTCTTATGAGATGCCCTTTGGCATTTGAGGTACACTAATTTGCTTTGTTAGCTTTGCAGTGCTTTAATTCTGAAGATTAGCATTAGCAATCAAAAGGCAATGAATCTTACCACTGTGTTATAAAATTTCAAAAATAATCCTAAACTTCTATCACTTTCTAAATTATTATCATTATTGAAATGGAGAGGTAATGCAGAACAATTCCTTCTTTACCTAGAATGCCATAAAGTGCTTTAAATTAATAGACTTAGGTTAGTGTGTTTGTAATTCGCTGGTGAACTACAGCATGAACAACTCTAATTCCAAATGAACATTTCAAACAATAGTAGAAAAAACATATTAGATATGTCTGTATAAACACATTGCAGCCAAGCAGGGTCATTCATACAGTGCTATTTCTCCTGGAAAGATAAAACTCTCAAACAATCCACAATTAGAAAACTGAGATAGAAACTCAATCTCCTGAGCAAAAAAATTGAGTCTTTTCTTGTAAAAGGCTAGCAATACTTGTGAGTTTTCTTTTTGTTGTTGTTGTTGCTGTGAAATAACAAATTATTGTCAAATTTGGAAGCATGTTAAGTCGGTAAAAATAATATATGAATATCTTTAATAATAACAGAAATAGCAATCTAAAATGTATGCCACTTGAAGGCAACAGCCCATGAAGGTTGACTCAGTGAATGGGACAAATTTATACATTTGCTGACACCATACATAAGATTTGTAGGAGACAAAGAAAAGTCAGGTATGTAGGAAACAAATACATAATAAGTGACATAAGAGCTATCTTTTCAGGAGAATCAGATCATTAACATAACAGGAATGACCTTGTGGAGTAACAGATGGATGGGAGGCTACAACTGCAGATAGAGCAGGAGGAAGACATGAAAATGCCAAGGCTTCAGTCTGCTCAATCTGAGAGATTGTTATCTGTAAAGAGAAGCTCAGAAAAGAGAAAACTAGATGATGATGAGAAAAATATAATAGCCCTTTCTCAATAAAAAAATATGCAAACAAGTAAAATAGAGATAGATATGAGGAGTCTTTATATCAACAACATAAACAATCATAGAAAAACAACCATAGAAGAACAATTACAGAATCCTAATATCCAACCTGAATCTCCCATGACACAACTTTATTCTCTCTGGTCCTATTTATTGTTACCTGGGAGAATAGGCTGAACTCCACCTGTCCACAGCCTCCGTTCTGGGAGGTGTAGAGAGCAATACAGTCTCCCCTGTGCCTCCTCTTCTCCAAATTAAACAATCCTACTTCCCTTAGCTGCTTCTCATAAGACTTGTGTTCCAGATCCTTCACAAGGTTCATTAACCTTCTCTGGACACACTCCAGGGCCTCAAAGTCTTGTAGTGAGGGGCCCAAAACTGAACACAGTACTCAAATGGTGATCTCACCAGAGCTGAATACAGAGGGATGATCACCTCCTCAGTCTAGCTGGCAAAACTATTTCTGATATAAGCCGGATGCCTTCTTTGCCACATGGACACGTTGCTGGCTCATGTTCAAACAAGTGTTGCCCAACACCTTCAGGTTCTTCTCCTCCATGCAGCTTTCCAGCCTCTCTGCTCCAAGCCTGTAGCAATGCATGGGGTTGTTGTTCCCAAAGTGTGGTATTCAGCAGTTGGTCTTGTTGAACTTGCAGGGCTTTGGCCCAGCATTCTAGCCTAAACAGATCCCTCTGTTTACTCTGTTCCTACCCCACAGGTAAGACAACACTTCTTCCCAGTTTGACATCATCTGCAAACTTACTGAGCATGGAGATAGGCTCTTTCCAGTGGTGTCTTGTGTCAGATCAAGAGGCAACAAAAGAAAACAGGAGGCTCTGTCTGAATATTAGAAAATCTTTAATTGCTGTGAGGATGTTAGCACTGGCACAGGTTTCCTAGAGGCTGTGCAGCCTCCCTCTTTGTTGGTGTTAAAAAACTGCCTAGGCACAGTCCTGAGAAACCTGTGAACAGGGGTTGGACAAGATGATCTTCAAAGGCCCCTTCCAACATGAACCATTCTGTGATTCTTTGAAAATATGGAAACTACCACATGTTGGAGAAAACAAACAAGTAATGATTTTTGTCTCTCAATAAGGCTAATAAGCAATCCTATCATAAAAAAATGTACAAATTATGACTACAAATCAAACTTATGTACTTGGCCAACCAGTGAATTTCCTCATTAAATAAAAGAATAAAATTTACAATATCTTTTTAACAACATTCCAGTAATATTGCCATAAATGCCATGAAATTACTGAGAGTTTGTTATTTGAAAACTTTTCATGTTTAAGTACAAAATCAATCAATCATAAATTAGTGTCATAAAGACAGCAAATTATTTAAAGTATCTTTTCCACAAGATGTTAGCGGAGGTAAGATTCATTGTGTGTTTTCTTCACATGGTTGTCACTGAATAGACTATATCCTATCCTTGCCACTGGATAGTGAAATAAAGTGAAGAACATTTTGAAAGTACAGCATTAAACCCACAAACTTCTAATAACTATAACTAATAGAGGGTACTCATTATACATTTTCTGGTGTGAAATACCTTTTTGGGTTAATCAAAATAAGATACAGATATTCAGAACTTTGAAATATTATAGCAAAGACCAAGTGAACAGAAGTAGGAAGCTCAAAATTACATGTATTTAGTCTTGAATTCTTGAAAAATTGGCTAAATATGTTATAGCAAAACAGTATTCAGTGAAATTTTTTTTCCGATTAACAGTAAACCTTTTCTCTTGTGCTCAAAATGCTGAAAAAAAAAAGTCAGGGATGTACACCAGATATCACTGGAATTACAGTGAGAAGAAATGCATATGCATCATCTACACCTACCGGTACTTCTACATTTACACCTACATATAGAATTACCACCTACTTTTTATCTTTTCTGAATATTCCACTACAGTTTTCAAATACAAGCAGAGAGAATAATTCCATTAAGGAATGGCATATATGTTAGTGAAAGTTTTGTTTTTGTGATTTTAACGTAGAAATGTAAACAGATAGCTTCAGGATTGCAAAGACCTTCACAATTTATACTGAAAAATATGGTACACAAAAATAGTTTTCTGCAAGATTTATCCATCTTTTGAGAAAATTCCATGTTTTACTAAATTACGTGGTCAATTTAGTTATCTTACACTTGCTCTGAATAATTTCATTTCCAATATTATCAATTATCACAGAGAGTAAAGTAGTGAAAAAAAAAATTCCAGCTTCACACATTATTAAAAGTCTGTGTGCTTTTCTTCCAGTATCAAGGGTAATCAGTGAAAATGCCTGAAACAACAAGAAAAATTACTGGACAAAGTACCATAAGCACCCATTAAGACTTCCTACTGATGTGCTACTTCTTTGTGAATGATTCAAAATTGCTTATTTATATAAAAAAAATATTTCTCTAACACTATTACTTCTACTGAAAATGGATTTTGTTCTATGAGAAAAACTAAGATACAAAAAACTGTGATAATTCATTACATTCAAACTCAGACAGATGGATACAAACAAGCATTATATACATATGTATGTGCATTTCCTATTCTTTCTTACTTTTGAAATAAATTTATAAAGTCACTTGTTAAACAGCCATGATGCTTTGTAAGAGAATTGATAAAAATAATTTGGAGAATTTCTAAACTTTCACATATACACATGCACATAGGCAACATGCACATATGGTCAAGCATATTTCAGAAAAAAATCACACACAAAAAAGTTTTTCTCTGGATGGATTCCATTGCAGGAAAATAGAGAATGCTGCCCTGTTCTCAGATATCCTACTGAAGCAGGAAGATTGACAGTGAATGCAACACCCTGTTGCACATGTTGTATAGAAATGCCCCTAAGAAACATAGCTTAACCCCTTTACTTACATTCTAAGAGTAACAATAAATAAATAAATAAATAAAATAAAATAAAATAAAATAAAATAAAATGCCTGAATAACTCAATAATGAATTTTATCAATTATATTCTAACAGCAAAAATGAACATATTCTATAGTATGGGAAAATCATTTTATCATTTTACATAGATATTTCTGTTTCCCAAGCTGGCAATGTTTTTCTTTCTTCTCCACTAACTTAAATATTAAACTTCCAAAGACCAGCATAAGGAAATAAAATAAATAAGTAATATAAATAAATCCAGTAACTATAAGAAGGTGAGACTTTAAGGGTGAAGTTATTGTTGACTTAAACAAATCTTAGTTCTTCCAGTGCAAAGTAAGGAAGAAGCCAAGCTGATGCTATTTTCAACTAATTGAATGTAAATTGGTATGTAAATTAGTTGTATTCCTCTGGTTCCTGAAAAGTTGCCAGTGCAGCCTTTTGTGTTGTAAAGGTTGTAATCCATTGTGGTAGAAAAATGGAACAAGATACAATATAAAGAAAGGAAAGCCAGAAAGAGCCATTTTAGTAATTGGTACAAAAAAAATTAGAACAGTATCACCATATATGTCCTACCGACACACATATTTTTCACTCATTTTCTCACTGTACTCCCCAGATTTTGTAAACTACTGGAGCAATATTGATGGTAAGTGTTAGCCTTCGTTCCATAACAAATTTCTAAAAAAAATAGTTCTATTCGTAATTAAGACTGAATGCAATTGAGCTGGTTAACAGTCTGTATGTCACAAAGTAATGCCTTCTCTTTATTTCCCTGGAAACTACAATAGATACAAAGAGCATGATAACACTGTTTGACAGAGAAAGTCCTTGGCTACAAAACGTTTTTTTTCAACGTAGTCACCATCATTAGCTATGCATCTTCACATAAAAGAATGATTAGAGACAAGAGCACTGAAACTTCCACACATATTGTGGCATTATTATTATTATTATTATTGTTGTTGTTGTTGTTGTTGTTGTTGTTGTTATCATTATTACAGAATCATGTGAGTTGGAAGGAACTCTTAAAAGTCATCTGGTCCAACCCCCCTGCAATGAACAGTGACACCTATAGCTAGATCATGTTGCTCAGAGCCGCGTCCAGTCTGAACTCAGTTATAGAACTGCATGATACTAAAAGAAATAACTATGTATGAGATAGTCTGCACTTGAGGACAGTGGATATGGGAAACAGACACAGCATAAAAGAAGAAAGAAGGTATAACTAGAGCTCTAATAGCTAAGAAAAGTTTAAGACTATATGTAGAATACTGAGCGATATTAATACTATTAATTCACAATAGGGGTAGACTAAGAACAGCTAACTTTTAACACATTTACCAATATTTGTATTCATTTTAAATTTCATGCATGGAAGCAAAGCTATTTCCAGTTTCTTTATGTTTCATCTCATTTATAAATTATGCTACTGATTTTCCTAATCTGAGCCTACTACTCCACCTCTGAGGCCTGTCAGTGACAAAACAATTCTTCAGTGTGCGTGCATGAGATTCTGTGTGAGGGGAAGAGGCATGAAATCCTATTGTGGTTATGGTAACTACTACAAATGTCCCCTTGGATTATTTGACCTGATCTTCATGAATGTTAATCTGACTGAAGAGAAAAACATACACAGGAGTTTTTGTATTGAAAGCTTTTGTCCCTGCAGCTAATTTGGTCCTTGAATGAGCTCTGGAGACTTTTTTAGCAGACTGATGTAACATCTTCTTTGGCAGAGGTACAACCACTGGCAGCTGCAGAACATTCAAACGCAGAAGGGCATAGCCAAGGCCTTCTGCAGTAGATAGTTTTGTACACTTTCATTTAACTTTTCTATAAAAAGAATACAATGTATTCTCAATGAGAATACAATGTATTCTCAATGTATAAAAGACAGTGGCTAAAGTGAGCTTGTAATCTCTCAACAGCTATCAGTTCATGGTTCACTAGTTAGAGAAGGCACCTTAGAAATTTTCTCCCTGATAGAGCACCTGAGAAATGCTGATGAGTCTGAGTATAGGAAAGTTATAAATCTCTTTTCTGTGCTTTACTGGTGTGTAGATGGTATTGACACCCTCTAAATTTCTCTGTTGTACCTACTCAAGGATATTCACAATTACATAAAATTTGCTTTGGGGAGCTTCCCAGAAAGTATGTGTAACAGCTGAGTTCATCATCCATAGACTCGTAGGAGATGCTTGACAAGATATTCATAACACTTACAAATCAGTTTTTGGTATGTAACAAAGCTCAACATCACTGGCTGCACTCAGGTAATGATAGTCCAAACATTATTTGCAATTTTGTTTGCATGAGTGCAAAATGGCTTCACAGAACAGGTCAGATACAAACTTCCTTAACATTTTCTTAATTATTTGTGCTAGATATGTCCTGCACAGCCTCTATGAAAATTCAGACTAGAACAGCAATGACCAGTTTCCTCAGAAACTGTATGCTCAGATATCTGCATAATCTGCAAATAATCAGGACACTTATGTGAGTAGCACTAATCTGTGCTTTTGTTGTAAGAAATAGTCAAAAGCTGAGAAGATTAAGTGTGGCAACAGAAATGTGGCTTCACATTAGTTTCATTAGTTTTTGTCCTTTTTATAGCAAAGATAAATGAACTGTGACATTTTCTTGGAATCCTAATTGGTGCTTCATTGGATCTTCTGAAATATCAAGAGGATAACAGAGACAGCTAGTCTCCTGAAAAGGGGACAAATTAATATATGACTTCGAGAGAAAAGACAGAATATAGAGACAAAAGAAGACTGGATAGATAAGGAAGGAGCCACATGAGCCACTAAGGAGGTTGGGGTCAATAGCAAATATGGAAGTATATATGTAATCTTTTATATAACATGACAGACACACCAAGATATGGACTGCTGGCCTGATGTTTACAAAACCTTCTGTTAGCACATGTTTGTCAGTACATTCAAGAAGATTTTACCCAGTCACTGATCCAGACTCTTTTATTCCTGTTAGAGACACTCCTGTTTAGATCTTACATTCCAGTATCATTTAAAAGGAATCTATTCACTTGCATAATGACAGCCTTCCTGAAAAGCCCAGTAAATGGAGCTGAAAATAGATCCACTACAAAAGCACATATCTGAACTACTTATGTAGTATTAACATCAAATACAATAACTGTCATAAAAGTTCCTTATCAGAGGAACTTTTATATAAAAGTAAATGCAGATCACTTCCCCCAAAAACAAACAAACAAAAAATCAAATCAAATATTTTTTTTTTGTACAGGAATAACTAATCTGAACTTCTGAAGTCATGAAGAATTAGGTTACCAGATGGCAAATTTATAAAACATTTGCAAGTTTACATTCTAATGTATGAATAATTAAGATGAGCTAAAATTAATCTGACCTATACACTTTGGGAAACTGATGAAGGCTTATTCTCATTTTAGATTTGAGGAGGCTTATAAAAAGTTGGAACAAGAGGACTAGATAAGGCATAAGCAATCTTTAAAAACTACTAAACTTTAAAATGCTGATTGTTCTTATCTCCAAATCACATACCACTACTGAATGTACTTTTCCAAACACTGAAGTAATCACTATCTCTGCATAACACTTAGGGAGAAAAAAAAAAAGGGGGTGGGGGGGGAAGGATGTTGGTTTGAAAGGAAGCACTTTGAAAACACTTCGCATAACAGTTTTTCCTCTGCATGACGCAAGAAATATACATGTGTTGCAAGCAGATTAACTAATAAACTAATAAAGCTGTCTCGGCAACACCAAATAACATACTGAAAGAACTGACAATGGTGAATAATAGTAACTATATTTTAAGTATAAAATACAATTTAAATAATGATTTTTATTTATTTTTATATTTTTTTTTGTCTACATCTTTTGGGAGAGGAAGTCGTGCCAAAACCCAATAAAACTGTTTCCTAGTTCTGCACATACAAAGTGTTAGAACAGATGTTAGCTCTTGATTTTGACTTAAGAATTGGTTCACCAGTTTTTTCACAGGCAACTCAAGCTGTACATTTTAGTATGAAGTATACATTTTTTAACCATATTTGTATCCTTCTGTGCATTAAGTGCATTTCTAATGAGATTTTAAATGTAATTGATATATGTAGTTTACTGATGCAGAACGTATAATAAAATCAACAGCTGAGCCACATATGGTATGTTTGTACTTAAGAAGATGAAGTAGTTTTCTACCCAAATAGATTTTTTGTTTATGTTCTTTTATTATTATTATTATTATTTGTTGTAAATGAGTGATTTTAAAAGATATCTAGTTATTGCCAGTGTCATATATGATAACTTTTCTTTTTCATGTTATGAGTATTGTCTGTATATACCTGAAATTTTCTGACTCATAACAAACAAACAAAATCATTCATTTTGAATGCTGTCAACATCACTGAAGTGTTGGATCCTGCACTTTGGCCACAACAACTCCAAGCAACACTACAGAATTTGGGCAGAATGGCTAGGAGACTGTGTGGGGGTGTTGGTCGACACTCAGCTGTCCATGACCATGAGCCAGCAGTGTGCCCAGGTAGACAAGAAGGTCAATGACATCCTGACTTGTATCAGCAATAGTGCAGCCAGCAGGAGCAAGGAGGTAACCATCCCTCTGTACTCAGCACTGGTGAGGCTGCACCTTGCTTCTGATCTTCACTTCTCAGACAGACATCACTCTGTCTAAAAATTACATTTTCCTCAAGGATGCAGAAGTGAAATGCAATTGTTACATATATATATATAGATTACAGAGATTTTCTTAAGATTCATTGCAACATTAATACTGATTTATTTATTTTTAATGAAGTAAATTAACCTTCATGAAGTTAACATTTCATAACTGATCTGTCCTCAATTTCACTCCATACTATTTAAATTCTATCACATTCTATTACTCTTCTGAGCAAAAAAGTATTCAGCTTTCAAAGTAAACTTTGCTTTACAAATGCTCAGTCCTAGCCATCACCTCAGACACAATGAAAGAAAGAAATGGAGAATGAATAACTTCTGGGGAGTATCTTGGTGTGTTATGATCCTAGTCAGATGCTCTTTGTTTTGACCAGAAAATTAACTCTCTTAAATTCTTTACTACATTCTACCTACTAGCAATAAAAATGTTAAATTCTGTTTCAACAGGCTGTGCAAACTATTTTTTTCTTATTTTGTTAATGTTTCCATGCTATAAAAATTGGTGGTGAGAATCTTCATTGTTATAATTAGTATCTTTACAGAAAAATGTATTGTACTGAAAATTAGTATTTTTGTTTTCTTACAACATCCCCCAATATATTTCTAGTGATAGTATTTTTAATAAATTCCAATATGACATGCTTATTAAAATGCCTGTCATTGATTTAAAGTGTGAAATTATAATTCTCACTGTTTGTAAAAGAAAGTATCAGCATTTAAATTTTGTAAGAAATTAAATTTACTCACTGCATTATGCATATAATTTTCTGGTTCTAATTATCTTATAGAAGACATTGTTATTACTATTTCCACAAAAATATGCTTATAGAAGTTAATAAGAAATGGAAACATCATAAGCTGCAAGGGCTGCTCCAAAAGTAATTCCTCCTAGTTTATTTTGTTGGCCCGTGGCATCAGAGGCAGATGTTGGTGGCATGGCAGTAGAGGTTGAACCTTCCTGCTAATATTCCATTACATTTTATTGCCGTGTGATGAATGACAGCAGAGGGGCAGTCTGACAAATTGACGTATGACATGGAAGAATATATGAAGAAAAGGTGTAGCTGAATTCCTCCATGAGGAAAAAATTACACCCATTGGCATTCATCAGTGCTTCCTTAATATTTATGGAGTCCAATCTGTGAAACTGAACACAGTGAAGCAATGGGTGGTGTTTCACCTGTAGTGACATTGATGTGAAATACAGCCATGTTCCAGACTGCCATGCACAGCTGTCATACCATGAAATGAAGAGTGTCTGAATCAGCTCCTTTGCACAAATTAGTGAACTATGACGAGGGAACTGTGTATGAAACTGAATACCAGTTTCAGTGCATCAGAAACAATCTTGGTAATATTGGAATATCACAAAGTTTGTTCCTGGTGAGTCCCACAAATTCTCACACAGGCAAAGAAAGATCACTATATGCTAGTTTTTCAGTACTGATTGAACAAATATGTGGCTGAAGGTGACAGTTTCCTGGGTCATTACTAGTGATAAGATGTTGTGGTACCACTACAAGCTGAAGTCAAAATAGCAGCCCATGAAGTGATGGTATGTGAGTTCCCCATTGAATAAAAATGTTCAAGACACTAACCTCCGTGGGTAAAGTGAAGTGCCCTTGGTAATCCTTATGATTTCCTGGAACACAGAACAAGCCATCAAATTCTACTTCTGCATTACAACACTAAGCTGAAAGCTTGAACTTCCAAAGTCAGGCCAGAGAAGAAAACAACCTTTCTATTGCAACACAGTAATGCTAGGTTCCATACCAGTTTGAATACTGTGAAGTACATTGCCAATCTTGGCTGAACTGTTGAGCACATCCTACATATAGTTCATATATAGTCTGACTTCCATTTGTTTGGACTGATGAAAGATGAAAGGCGGGGACAATATTTTCCTAGTAATGACACAATCATAGCAGTTGTGAAACAGTGGATCTACTCCACTTGTGCAGATTTTTACAAGTGCAGCATTCAGGTTATTGTTCATTGCTGAAAAAAAATGCATAACTAATATTGGTGACTATGTTGAAAAATATTGTTTTGCAGCTCAGAATTTTCTCTGTTAAACACTGTTATTGTGCTCTTTGTATCTATTGTAGTTTCCAGGGAAATAAATAGGAGGCATTACTTTCAGTGTGACATAGATACTATTGACGAGTTCACTTGCACTTAGTTCCACTTTTGAATAGGTAAGAATTTAAGCTGTTTTATTGTACTGTTATTTTTCAAACAAAACACTGCCTAGTATGTTAATCTCTGTAATGATTTTCTCCCTATTCAAAACAATCTAGAAAACCTCTCCAATGACTTAATTATCAGCACAAGTTTTGTTCTAAATACACTCTTCCAAACATTTTATTCTATTTTAGATACAGCTCTGTTGGGAAGATCTGTAAGATTTGATCTACAATATTCTGTTCCTCTTTATTCCTGTGCCTTGAGACCAGCAAATTGGAAATGATTACTAAAATCAAGACTTGTAATTAGACAGCATAACATCTAATATACTCCTTTTGTCATCTTGCCAGAAAGAGAATTTCAGTAAATGATACATTACACCATGAAAAACTCTTTCCAGCAAGACTGTTAATGATGATAAATAAAGAACTTGTGTGAAACCAAGCAATTAATCCTTTGGAAGATTTCCATTGAAGTTGCTATTAAGGTATCAAGAGATGGAAATACATACATAAACAAATCCTTCATGAATATTTCACTTTTGGTTAGTGCATTTTCTTGAAAATTCACTTATATTTAACTTCTTTCTTATATATAATGAATAACATGCTGATTTTATTTTAATAAGGGAAAAAACAAAAATCATTCATAGTGGTGACAATAATTAAAATATTTTCAAAATACTCTGAGATACTCCATTTTCTTTTGAGATAATAGATATTGATTTATTTATTTATGAAGCCACAGTAATTTTTGTTTGTTTGTTTCTGGTAACAGAAACAGAGGGGACTGCAATATTGTGTCATTAATAATGCATTGGAAATAAAGAGGAATTGTAAGCAAAAAATTTTGCTGCATGTTGTAAGAAATACAAAATGTCAAAAGGTTATGGATGAAATCCTCCCAGTAAACACTGTTTCAAGTTACAATCTTGAAAAGCAGTTTCTCAGTATGCAGGCAGCTGGGTAGATCAATGTCTAGTACAACAGAGATTTTTTATTTTTTTTTTTATTCATAGGTCTCCTAAATTATTCCGTTTGTATTATGGGCTATGTCTAGAAGCATTAAAAACAGTTAAAGATAGTTTGGCTTTTTTTTTTTTTTTCATAGAATCACAGATTCATAGTATGGCCTGCGTTGAAAAGGACCAGAATAATCATCTAGCTTCAACACCCCTGCCACAGGCAGGGTTGCCAACCACTAGACCAGGCTGCCCAGAGCCACATCCAGCCTGGCCTTGAATGCATCCAGAAATGGGGCACCCACAACCTCCTTGGGCAACAGGTTCTATTGCTTCACCACCCTCTGTGTGAAAAACTTCCTCCTAATATCTAATCTATATCTCCCCTGACTCATTCTGAAACCATTCCCCCTTGTCCTATCACTGTCCACCCTCATAAACAGCCATTCCCCTGCTGTCTATATGCTCCCTTCAAATATTGGAAGGCCGCAATGAGGTCTTGCCAGAGCCTTCTCTTTTCCAAGCTAAACAAGCCTACTTCCCTCAACCTTTCTTCATAGGAGAGTGCTCCAACCCTCTGATGATTATCGTAGTTCTCCTCTGGACTCATTGCAAGAGCTCTGCATCTTTCTTGTGGGGGCTGCAGGCTTGGATGCAGTACTCCAGAAGGGACCTCACAAGAGCAGAGTAGAGGGGGACAGTCACCTCCCTCTCCCTGCTGGCCACTCCTCTTTTAATGCAGCCCAGAATATAGTTGGCCTTCTGGGCTGCAAGTGCACATTGCTGGCTCCAGCTTCCCATCTACCAGGACCACCTAGTCCTTCTTCCCAGGGCTGCTCCCAAGGGGTTATTTGCCCAGTCCAGGTATTACCGCTGCCCAAGTGCAACACCTTTTAACTTGGTAAAAGTCAAGCAGTTTAGATTTTTGATTGCAAAGCAGTTGTTGATTTTTGCCATAGGGCAAAAATTGATCAGTGATTTAGTGGTGAGTGATACTAAAGTAGAATGATCTTCATTTTTTGGCAGTATCACATTTCATCTCTAATTAAGCTGCAAGTAATGCCGTATCACAGTAGAAGTTGTAACAGAAACTACAATGTAAATACTTAGAAGAGTTCACTGGTCCTGGAACCTCAGTAGAGATTGGTAGAGTAGAATCAGAGCATTAATTCCGTATTATTCAGAAATAATTCAATAGCAGAACACTTAAAAATTTACTTAGAACACAGAACAACAAAATCTTTGAGTTTGGAAAGTCTTCCATAAATCATCTAGTGTGGGTGTTCAAGACAACATTCAGAATAGAGGCTGAAAAACAAGTTTGACAGTGTGGAAGAGAACACTGAGAACAAAGGCTGTCTCCAAGAGACAAGAGCAGAAGTCAAGTGGGGCACATAATCTCTGTGTGATGATAGCCCCCCTGGGGGAGAAGCCTGTGAATAGAAACAACTTGTGGCTCACATTGGATGAACATTTGTATGGGCAGTTAGTGTCTAGATGTGAAAGAGACTTGTTAAGTGTTCTGTTGATATGTTGGGGGGGGTGGAAAGTTACAAGAGGGAACTTGGAAATGGGATGTCAGAACCTGCAATAAGGTCTTTGGATCATTCACACATCTGAGTCTGTGCCTTCAGGCTCTGCAATCTAGTCCATCTCCTTTTCAGAGTCATCTAAAGACTGTTGGCCAAGGCCTTATGTAGATAGCTTTGATGATGGAGACTCCGTAACCTCTCAAGTGATCTATTCCAGTGCTCAGTCACACTCATAGTAAAAATGAACCAAAAAACCTAAAATAAATAAAATAGCTTACTGGTTTTCAGGTTGAACTTCCTTTCCCTCGCTTGATACCCAATATCTCTTCTATTTTCACTGTACACTTCTGGAAGGAGATTAGTCTGTCCTAATGTGTCCTCACTTCCCTCAGGTATTTATATATTTAAGTTGCTTTAAAAGTTATGCCTCCTATAAATTTGCATGTAATCTACAATAGATACAAAAAGCACAATAAAATTATTTGATAACGTGAATTCTCAGATGCAAAATACTATTTTTCAATATAGTCATTACCACTAGCTATGCATTTTCACCAGTGATGAAAAAAAGCCATCATGTCATACTCATAAAAATCTGTATGGCCACCCAGAATGTGTCTTTCACATCACTGTTGGTGACTGCTGAAACGCACAACCCATTGCCTCATTGCCTCACTGTGTTCACATCCATGGGCAACTTTTTTCACATGGAGGAATTCAGTTATACACCTTGGCTTCATGCATAGTTCCATGTTAAACACCATTTTATCAGACTGCCCTCTGCTGCCATTTGTCCCACAGCAACAAAACGTAACAGAATACTGGTAGAAGGGTTTAGCCTCTGCTGTCAAACCACCATCAGCTTCTGACATTGTGTGACAACACAATGAAATAAGAGACATTATTTTTGGAGCAGCCGTCATAGGTAAGATTACCCCTACTCTTCTCATCTCTAGGCTGAACAGTCACAGTTCTTTTAGCCTCAGGTAAAGATAGTTCCTTATCATCTTTATGACTCTATGTTGAACTCTGCCCTGTAGTTCTAAACCTCCTGCTTGGGAACTCAAAACGGGACAGAGTACAGGAGATATGGCTTCACCAACACTGAATAGAGGGGAAGGATCACCTCCTTCAACCTGCTGTTGATGCTTTGCCTAAAGCAGGATACCAGTAGTTTTCTTTATAGCAAGAGCACTTTGCTGGTTCACTTTCAGCCTGGTGTCCTCCAGGATCCCCAGGTCATGATAGAGATGCTTTCCCATTGGGAAAGGTTCTGTACTCATTTGTTTTGCTATACATCTTTCTTTAGCAATGGACAACTTCTTAATTTCTCTGTTCCTTTTTTTTTTTTTTTGTGTGTGTGTGTGTGTGTGTGTTAAATGGAGGCATTTAAACCACATTGTGGGGACAAATTTATATATCTGAAGCTGTATCTTACATCTATTCTTGTATCTGAAGCTCTCCTTTACTATTTACTGCTGTGACTTTACATATCATAGTCTCATATAAAAGTTATGGTTTTATTGACACAAATGCCAAAGCTAGTTAATCAAATAATTCTTTTTCAATTTTGTAATAATTTTATTTTTTCTTCATAATTTCTTGTATTTTAATCTGTTGACTCAGATTCCCCTGCTGGACCGTATGGTAAAGTGTTGATTAATTACAGAAATTGGGAAAAAAAATGACATCTCTATTCAGATAAAAGCATTATTTGGGAGTTACTTTCTCTCAATATTATTTATTTATTGCATGGCTACAGTGGGAAACAGAATAAGAGCAGTTAGAAAGTATTCATAATGCATATTCTTAATATTATATCTGTTAATACACATTTAGTTATCCAAATGATTAATAAAAACATTATCTGCTCTCTTTGTGCTTATTAAGAGAAATCTTTCTGACACATCTCTTACAGAGAATGATACATACAAAATTAAATCCCTAGTACACTGAACTCATAAATAATATTAAACCAATTTTAACCAGAGAGTTTTAGTGTAGTGATTAAATATCTCTTTATGTATTATCAGTTAATTTGCATATAAGAGTAACAGATTAAAAAGAGACAAAGCAGAACAGATAACTGATCAGGTTTCATACTATATAGCCACAAGTGCAAAATCTGAACATCTGTGGCAGGTGCTGTGAAATAAATACACCATGCTGAGTCAGTGGGAGGGTTGAAAGAAGTGGAAACAGTGAAAGAATATTTACATCTGGAGGTAAAGAAAATTTTTACTTAGACTCTATTCTCAATAAGTCAGGACTGTTCATATGAGGACACTGAGGGATGTTGTATATGGATAACAGACAATCTTTCCATGTTCTATTCAAAAGAGAAATCCAGAAAGCAGTGGCTGCCATGGGAAATTGAGGTTATAGAAAATCAGGTGTTAAAAAGTAAACACATAAAAATATCTAGTACTCATCATACCTACATATAAGACATTATATTTTAAACATAATTTTAATATCTGAAAGTAATCTTCATATTACACTAGCAGAATTATTTGGGATATTTTCTATTGCAGAATAGTGGCTGATAGTACATAGATTAAGTGACAAATGTATTCTTCCTAGGTAGGTTTCACAGCTGAGCAAAAAAGTGCAGTCTGAAAATCTTTAGTTTCAATGGGAATTGATTTAGAGAGTCTGTTTTTCAAGTTTTTGCTGTATCTCAGATATAATTGGTCATCTTGGACTGTTGTGATGAATTCTGTGTTTGAGTCTCTGAAAAGAAACACACAGACAATTGTTTTCATATATCAAAAGTAACCTAAAGGGGCTGATTCATTTTGGCAAGGATGATCTGCTGGGGATTGCAACAGAAATCCAATCTACTAGGGAGAAATAAGAAACGTGATGTATATTCTAGGCCACATGTCACAACATCTATTACTTTGAATAAAACAAAGAAAAAATTATAATGTGTTACACATCCTCAGTCAGTATTAAAAATCTGAAAGTAATGCTTTTCTTCCTCTACATTACTTTCCATTTTCCATTCAATAAAGTTTTCAAGATATTCCAAATACTTCAAACTTAATATTAGAAGGCAGGCTTGAAGGTCATGACTTTGTCTGAATTTTCCTTTACTTTGTTTCTCATTCCATGACATTCTGACCTGGCAGTTTTTAAACTATAGCAGAGCTAATGTTACAGATAACCTAATACCCTATGCCTTGCTCAACAGTGACTTATTTTTCACAGGTCTTTTGTTTTTAAACCACCTGTTCATTGGTCTGTGTATATGCATTACAATGAGTTGTGTATGTATGACTACAGAATATGTAATAATTTTGTAGGCAGTGGTGTGAAAAGGAAACTAAATAACATAATAGACATGAAAATAATTTATTTTTTCTTTTAAGAATATTAATGTTGTTCCTGTATTCTGAGTAGGTGTTAAAACAAAATACACATTATGTTGTTGTACTAATAAAGTGCCTCTATTTTGAAATAATTGTGTCCAGGCAACAGCCAGGACTCGTAGGCTCAGTAACATATTTTTCTGCTAAACTAGTATGAAGGCAAAAACACATATTTCACCATCAAAAGAATTCAGAAGTTGATTGGTATCTTGCTCGAGTACATTTTTGAGAGTTGTACTTGACAGAGGAAGCCAGAAAAGATTAATTTTTTTGGTGCGCTTTCACATTGCCCATAATTTATAATTATTTCTTTTGCTTCACTGGCAACGACATTTTCAGTACTACAACTGTGTAAGCAACAGGGACTCCAGAGCACAGCAGTTGTATAAATTTTACTGATGAACAGTATGTAGAATATAAATGTATCATGGTTTCAACTTAGAGAGTGTGAATAAAACGCTAATGTTTTGTTGTTGCTGAGTCATGGGCGCATGCCTGGGGCAGGCCAGGCATTTTGGTAGGGGAGGTCCACTGACATCAGAATGCAGCAGCAGTGCATTGGGAAGGCAGAACAAGGACAACTGGCTAGCATGATGAAAGAGACCATTCTGTAATACCTGACATCATGCAGAAGACTACAAAGCTGTGGAGAGCTGCAGCAGGGCAGGCCTCTGCTTGGGGCATGGTTGGGCTTTGGTTAAGGGATTGTGAGATTTTGCATTGTTTGACGGGGGTGAGGAGTTGCATTATGAAGAAATATATATGTATACATATACATACACATACACATATATGTACACATCGTTATAATTGCTTGTTTGTATGTTTCTATTTTCCTTTTCTCTCTTAGTTTTTTATATCAACCCACAAGTTCTGTTTTGTTTCTGAATCCCTCCCTCAGTGAGGGCTGGAGTGAGCAAATGGCCGTGCTGTTCTGGTGAATTAAACAACAAAATGGAAAACTGAAAATCTGATCTGATGGACTACTAAAGAGAGCGGAAGACAAAATGGTGGCTAAAGAACACGGTCAGCTTTCAGCAATTCTGGAATTAGGGAGACAATGGATACAAATAACATATAAATACATTCCAAAGAAAGTAAAACATGTTTTCTTCCCTGAAAAGAAGGAGAAAGGACAAAGTCACATTAACTGTAAACAGACATGTTGTGTGAGATGACTGCTTTTTTAGAAATATATGTATTTTGATTGTCTTTGTGGCACCTATTAACCCTAGACCAGATAACTTAGTTAATATTAAATTTAACATGTTCTGGCTCAAGTATTTGAAGAGATTTGTTTGAAATAATATTAAAATATTATACTATTATAATTAAATTGTAATATTTAATATTAATAATACTAAATGTTATTAAATATTCATGTTTGAATCTACTACAAACTGTAGCCTATACTGTTCCTCATAAGGTTAGGAATTATCATGAAACAGCAATTACAGAGCTCTCAGTATAGTATATATTTATTAAAAGCAATGTATTTATTTTTTTTAATGTAAAAAGTTCTGTGTGTATGCTGGAGAAGAAAATAGGATGAATTTATGAAGTGAGTAAAATGCTTAATTGAACTGTGCAAAGGAATGAGAATTTGGAAATGTAATGGTTCTTAGACTGAACCTCTATTATTTTTCTTTCAAAGAATTTGAAATATTACAAATCATTTTAATTCTAAAGAAAATGCACACATTGTAAACAAGCTGTTTGCTAATTAAACAGTACTTCACGCATGTGGATGCTAGTTCACTTCAAGAATTACCTTGCAAAACTCAAAATTTAGACTTAAGCATGACTTTCAGCTTAGTCAGATAATGTGAAATAAATAATCACTAAGCATGGATACATAGTGAAGTCATCTGTTCTGTAATATTACTAAGGAGTAAACTACGCTTTTCCATTTTTAATGAATTGATAGATCATATAAAAAAATGTATTACCAAGCTCTGAACTCAAATCATTTCACAAACATTATGCTGAATTTACTTTAATATGAAACATTAAGCACAGAGAAACAGTTATTAAAGGTTTCTTACTTTCCTTGGAAGATTATTCTCAGCTCTAAATCCTTGTATGATATTAATCCATGTAGAAGAACAAATACTAATTAACAACCTAAACTGTAAACATTCTTGCATCTTCCTTTCATTACATTAAAAAAATAAAATAAAATAGGACATTTGATGAAAATATCTATTCCCAGCATGTGTGCAAGTTTCTACTAAGCAGTAGTAGTAATTTATAGCACTCTATAATGTAGTACCTTGATTACAGAAGCTTAACTTTTCTTTATATCGATTTTAATTGTAGAACTTATTTGAACACTTATAAACTGAATTCAATTTGACCTTATTTATGAAGATATAAGAATCTCAAATAAACCTTCTTTGCCCCTTTCCATTGTATAGCACTTAGTTTTGCTAGCTTCTAAACTTGTATGACTTCAAAGATTTTTCTTTTTTAAAAATTATTAATTCATTTAAAAAGTTATATTTATTGTGTTAGAATATTAAATTGTGTTCTATATTAAAACTGGTTGCATTCAAAACCTTAAAGAATGTCCTGCTTTCATGTGGAGAGAAAATAAGAACACAAGAGTGCTCTAAATTGTAAACTAGTGGAGTGTAAAAATTGTGTTTGGTAAATCTGTTTGGGTTGATAGAAAGCTAATAATCAGAAGTCTCTGGTTTTGCACAACTGAGGATGTACAAACTATTTGCTGTGCATTCTAAAAACTTAAGAATGAGACTTCATTTATGCAGATCTTAAATATATGATAATTCCATTTGAAAACAAGAATGTTTCAGCATGACTGATACCAGCATTATTCTTTTCTATATCTGCTCCATGTGTTACCCCAAGGGCTGTAGGAGAGAGCCTTCTCCACCATGAGCTGCAAGGAAACTCTGCTCAGCACCTGGAACACCTCCTGCCCTCCTCCTGTGTTGACCTTGGAATCTGCCAGTTTGTGTCTCTCACATTTTCTCATTTTTCTCTCCCGGATGTTGTTGAGCAGCATTTATTTCCTTTCTTAAATCTGTTCTCTCAGAGCAGTGTTGCTTATTGGTTCAGTTTTGGAAGCAGCAGGTCCCTTTTGGAGCAGCTGAGCAGCTGGAGCTGTCTCTTCTGACTTAGGGCAACTGCTGGACTCACAAAGGCCACCCCTACAGCTTTTCCATTACCAAAAAAAAAAAAAAAAAAAAAAAAAAAGAAATGGCAAAGGAAATAAATAACCAAATGAAATAAACTGTCACTATGTGTCACTATGAAATGAAGTATACTTTAAAAAAAAAAAAAAAATCCCCCAAGAGATGAAGTTTAAACACTAAGATAAGCACTTAAGTACTGACTAAGTACTGATCTATTCATAGTAGAGGAGGAATAGCAGCTGCAGTACCAAAAGCACTGGTATCATTTCACTCTTCTAGCTAGTCTTATGCAGATTTTTTAAAAATATATCTTCATGTAAAGTTGTCACTTATGACTATCGCTATTGCTTTATATTTAAGTGGAGATCTTGGTTTCTCTTCTACATGGATTTATATACTGATGTTTTCCCCTGCTGCAGTCATTAGTATTTAGTTATGATCTACATTGAAAGTTTCTATAAACTGTACAAATATGTACTAGGTTAAGCACTCTGAATGATAAAATTAAAAAAATGCATATTCATTCATTTCTTTTGTGATTAAGAATGTTTCTGTTTCTGTCTACATTTACTTTCAGGTCCTTTGTGTTAGTTATCTTTTCAATGCATCAGACAAGAAGTGACATTCTAGTGTTCAGTACTGTACTGCTCTATCATGAAGAGTTCTTCAGGACACAAGCATGACAAGTGACTCCAGGGATCAAAGAAAAAAGCTGAATCCTGAAGATTTGGACTCCTCTAGATGTACTTAAAAAAAGAAAATCTTTGGGGAAATCATTTTAAAATACAGTGACATATGGGTTATCAAAACATCTACTGAGAGGAGGATGAATGGAATATTCAATGATGTTTTCACTAAAAAAAGTTGCAAAGAAAGCTACCATTGGCAGACAATCATTTCACAAACTAATACAGTTCTTTGTAAGCTGAGTGTTATATATAATTTTCTCTCTTTGCTGCTTTCAATTTCCTGCCACTAAATAACTGAGCTTAATTTTTCAATGTCAAACTGCTCTGCTGATGCTTGCATTCCATACCAGCTTTCAAAGACGACTATTTGTTATATAGAAATTGTTTGCAGTATTTTACTAAAATTGTGATTTATTTGTTCTTCTTGTCAAATAAAAATGTAATTGCAGTAAGGGTAGCTGTTGCTGTTTATTAATCTTCTCTTAAATGGGAAATTGACCTTTGGACAATATTTCCATTTCTCACATACTTTTAAGAAATATTATCTGTCTTTTGGGTATTGATCATTACTCTATAAAATCTGTGCATCTCTACTAGTTTTTATATACATGTATGCCACCGTTCACATTTAGTGACCATTTTGATGTGATGAAACCCCTACAAAGCTAATCTTAGGTCCTTACAAGCAAACAGTAATGTACAAAGATAAAAGATTCCCTTTCCTAAACTATCAAATCAGATTGCATCAGATCAACTTTTTAAATTACAATAATTTACAATGCTTATCTGCATTTTAACCAGCTATGAACGAATTATTCCCAAAATACACTGAGAAACACTATTTTCACCTCCTCTGAAATGCATCAGAGAATTTATAGCCAATCAATTACAACGTTACATATTTCCATTTTGTATTTCTTCTTCTCTGGAGTATGTAATATTACATGGATATAGGTGTTGGTGATTTTATTAACAGGTATATATAAACTTATCAAAATAGCAGAATGTCATTTCATATGCTAAATCCACTTTGCTGTTGTTAATGATGTTGATGATGATGATGATGATGATGATGATGATGATGATGATAATTCTGAGCTCAGCAAAAAGAGTTGAGTGCATAGTTACGTCAGATAAATAATGTTATTTTTTTTGGAAAGCAATGTGGTACCTTAAAAGTAGAAAGACTAGATAATGTGTAGTTAGAGACTAAGAAATCTGCATGATTTGAAGGTACAGAGCAGAAAGAATTGTATCGTTATATTTCTTCTAGGAGTCCATGAGTTGGAATTCCTTTTCTCTCAAGCACTACAACTGAATTTTTAAGCTCAATACATCACCTGTAAAAGTACTTCTCACATTTCAGACAAATAATCACAAAGCTGTTACTGTTTTAATATTCCCATAGTCATTTTTTTTCCTGAGAAAATTGTTTTATCTGTTGAGTTATAATTATATTTATTTATTTGTTTGTTTGTATATTCAGACTAATGGTAAGTGAAGTGTAAGAGAAAATGAACAACCTAGAAAGAACTACACATCATCGTTTTGCCAACAATGACTTAAGGCAGCTACTGATGAAAAAAAAATTAAAATTCAAGTAGAAATAGTATAATGTATTTGCAAATTATGTCTGAAGAATAAGCTGCTATTATTTGTCAACAAGGCTTTTGGAAAAGGAATCAATAATAGAAACATTTCTATAATCCCATTAAAAAAAATAATAATTGAAAAAACAAATAATAACGATCATATCTGTTTTTATCCCACCTGCCACAAATCCTAGAAGTGATAAAACTCATAATAGTGTCTATTACTATTAACACTAAATAAATGCCTGTTTCCTAATCAGTCCTTACTTTTTAATCCTTTAAGAAATCATTTTTCAATTGTTGACTTTTTGTGTTCATCCGCAATGCAACAATGCAATGGCAAGATATGTCTAAACCGCTGTACTTCAAAAAGCTGTAATGACATAGTTCAAATGTTAATTGACAACAATCTAGTTGTCAAACCCTAAAAAATGACCAAAATACACCCCAGCAATAACTACACAGAAAACCCCACAGCATTATAATATTGTCTATTGTTCTAATTTCTTGATAGTCATAAAAAGTAGTACCAACACAATTTTTTCTCCACTTTTCTCAACTATCTATTTATTGACATTAACATTAATGCACAGTGGGGTTTTTATTGTTGTTTGTTTGGTTGGTTTTTTTTTTTGGTGTTTTTAGTACTCTAAGCTTTCTTATGACAATTTTTACTGATCTTGTGATATTTAGAAGAAAGACCTTTAAGTCACATTCCTAATGTTCCAGATCAGTTCCCATAAAGTGTACTACACTCTGACAGAGAAATATATATATGTATATGTATATACATATATATACATACAATATTGTTAGCTACAAAGGACTGAGTAATACAGCATTTGTATAATAATTCATGCTACATTAAATCATATAGGTTTTGTCTTTCATTGTTCGAAACTCTGTCTGTTCCTGTTTTTCTTTTGATGTTAGTAGGCATCAAGTTACCTTAGAAATAGAAATTTAAAAATTCTTTTTAAAATAACAGTTCTTAGAAGATCTACTTTTTCACCATTATTGCTCATATTGGATACATCCTGTCTCTAGCTATTTATTACACCGGTTTGTACTTTTTTTATGAAATTGACTACATTTCTTATATTACCTTATTATATAATTGTAATGGAATTTCAGTTATATTTCAGAAAAGACAACACATGAATATGATTTTCATAGCTTTATGTCATGACAAGAGAAAAACAAAAGAAGTTTTCAACAATTTATTTTACTAGTGTTATGATTTGAAATTGGATTTTTCTGTGTCAGTAAGTAAAATAATTGTCAGGAGAGATTTAGTCAAATATGGTATGAGAGAAATACTAGAAGTTAACAGAAAGATAATAAGAGTAAACCAGACCTCTGAAATCATCATGTGCCAGTGGAAAAAAAAAATAATAATAAAAAATAAAAAAAAATCAAGCAAGCTTTCATTATTAATAGCATAGCCAAAGTCAATTTAAAGAAAAATAGCAGATGGAAGGTGTGCATAGAGTTGTTACAGCATTTCAGGAAAATGCATTTGCTTGAAAACAGCATGATAAAATTCTTCATAGATAACAGCTGACACAATTTAGAAACGTGTTCTTAAAACATTCCATATTTTATGAGTCACTCAACATTTTTAACTTAATCAAGGTAATAGTTTCTATCAGAAGGACTGGGGAATTCTATATAACCACTAGGAATATATTCTAAGCATTTTTAAACATACATGAACCAACACACAATAGAGAAAAGTCTTATTAAATAAATAATACTTCTCAGAATATGTCTTATATAACTATCCCTGAACGTTGCTTATTGCTCTCACCAGAAACAGACATGATTTTTAAATTATTCATGAATTTTCTTTCTCCTTCAGGAAATAACTGACCTGCAAATATGTAAAGGATGAAAAACAAATTCCTCAGTGATGAAGGAAATGCTAATTTATGTGTCATTCTTTTAATTCCCCTTGATTTTTAACATGTTTTAAGTAAGCATTTTACCTAATTTGCCTAGTGTAAAGGACATATTACATTGACATTAATTGTCTAATTAATCTAATGTAAAATTACTGTTTGAGAAATCATGGAATCAGTACTGGTTTTACTGAGGCTCAATTTTGAAAAGATATGTAGCATCACCTAAATAACCAAGCCCTGATTTACTAGCTTTCTTAGTCTTATAAACATAACTTATGTCTCTTTACATTTCACTTGTTTATTTGAATTAAGCCTACTCAGTTTTTTGTTTTTGCTTAGAGAGATGAATATATCACAGGGGAACTGCACTCACTTTATGAAATAGTTTTCTGAGTGTTATACAGGACACACTTAGAAAACTTGAATTCTAGTCTTTGAATAATTAAAACATACAGAGAAAAATAATCTGAAATACTGATTTATTTTATATTGTTTTTTTGGTTTTTTTTTGAACTCACAGCTTAGAAATTACTAACAAACAAACTAATAAGCTTCAAAACAGATTACAAAGCCATCCCCTTCCATTGCAGGTTTTAGATGCTTTAATGCATAATATTATTTGAATAATAAAAAAATTGCTAAATAAAGAGGTTTACATTTTTTAAAGCTGATTTACTTTTTTGTTTAAACTTTCATCTACCTTTTCAAATCTAACACTTGCTGAAGAGCTGGAATACTATATCAAGGTCATATAATGAAGTTCAAGCTACAGCTGCTTCTATAGAAGCTGTCTGCAGAGAAAATTGACATGCATGTAAATCTTTCAAAATACTTTTTTCTCTATTTCTTTTTATGCAGTGGTTCAAAATATAATTTTATCATATACAAGATAGGTAAGCTACAAGATCAGGTTAACATAATGTTTCTTAATACTAACTCAGACTAGTGCGCTCACTGTGAATGATTATTTGTGGAGTAAAATTTTGAAACAAAACAGATATTCTGGAAGAAGAACTGCAGAATTTGCATTTCTAAAATGTAGTGACTATCCTTGAAGAATTCATATACATATCCCCTGCTGTTTCCTCGTGGAGCATGCACATTTCCAAGTGCCTATAGTGATTAAATCTGTAAAACTGCAAGAGAAAATTTGAAGTATCCTTTTTCTGAAGTAAAATATAGCAGAACTAAGGCTGCCTATTACTTTTTATTCTTGTTTATATGATGGAGAGTTTTTGTTGTCTAGACCACAAACTTTTGCAAAACATATACCGCACAGATTGGTTCTGGGGCCAACACTATTCAATGTTTTTATTATGAAATCACAAACCACAGAAACATGGAACAGATGGGGTTGGAAGAGACCTGAAATATCATCCTGTTCCAACACTTTTGTGATGTGCAAGGAAGTTTTCCAGCAGAACAGACTACCTAGAGCCCCCTTCCATCTTGGCCTTGAACACCTCCAAGGACAGGGTATGCATAATTTCTCTGGGCAAACTGTTGCAGTGCTTCATCACCAGTAGAGAAATTTCCTCATAACATCTAACTGATTTTCCTTCCTTTAGTTTAAATCCTGTCCTGTCACTACACTCTCCGTCTTTCCTTCAGCCATCCTTTAAGTACTGGTAGGCTGCTATGAGGTATCTGTGAAGCCTTCTCTTCTCCAGGGTAAAAAATCCCTGTTCCCTCAATCTTTCTTCATAGGAGAGGTGCTCCCATGTTCTGATCATTTCAGTGGCCCTCCTCTAGACCTGCTCTATCTGATCCATGTCTTATGCTGCAGGCTCCAAAATTGGATGCAGCATGCCAAGTGAGGTTTTAAGAGACAAGTACTGTGTGAGAATCACCTTTGACCTGCTAGTCACACTTCTTTGGATGCAGCCCAGGATATGGCTGACTTTCTAGGCTGCAAGCACACACTGTTGGCTCATGTTGAACTTATCATTTAAAAGTACCCAAGTTTGTCTTCTCATAGCTGCTCTCAAATCGTTCTCTGCCCAGCCTGCATTCATGTTTGGGATTGCCCTGACCCAGGTGTAGGTCCTTGCACTTGGCTTATTGAACCACATGAGTATTTTTTTTTTTGTATGGGCCCACTTCTCTAAACAGTCAAGGTCTCACTGTATGGCATCCCTTCCCTCTAGCATGTCAACTGAGCCACTCAGCTGATGTCATACATAGACTTCCTCAGGGTTTATTCATTTCCACAGTCCATGCTCCTGAAAAGGATGTCAAATAAATCTAGCCCCTGTATGGACCCTTGAGGGATAACAGTCATCATGCCACTGACCACAACTCTTTACAATTCCTTATCCTCCAAGAGGGCCATGAGTCAATTTCAGGTCTTCAATTTGAGGATAACGATGTCACCTGGGACAATGTCAAATGCTTTGCATACTGATGAAGAATGGCAAAGCTGGTCTCCATTCTTTCAGGTAAAAAACCTGTAATATTTATAGAAGTCAAATATATCTTGTGAATTTAAAAACTTCTTTAGGTGTAACAGAAAAAAAAAAAAAAGAATCTTTCTAGAGACCAAGGCTCTCAACTAATGTTCAACTAATAGTCAACTAATGGATACTGACCAAACTTACATTTTCTGCAAAATCTATTAGAATACAAAATAGTACAGCAACATTATTATCCTTGCAAATTGACTATACTTTACTTGGTAAATTGCTCAATTTTGTTTTCAAAAACTGAAATGAAATCTGGAGGGAGAAAAATACTGGTCTATAACAAAGAAGGACTCTGAAAGGAATCACAGAAAGTAAGCTGACCTTAAGTAGTTGACTTTCCAGTATAAAAAAAAAAAAAAATATTTGTTAAAGAAAAGAAATAAAAGGATGCCTGAAGCTAAATACATCATATGAGTATACCATTATATACTGTCATATAATCCCAATATGTGGCATCCGTCATACCCAAACTAATTCTTGCAACTTAGTGTGTAACTAGTATTTAAAACTAAACTGCCTTTTATTCAATATGCTTGTAACTTTTGAAAAGTTAGATTTAATTTTTTAAGAATAAAAATTATCATGTCTTCATATCTCCACATATATCCAAATAAGTTAATCAAAACCACACAAGATGAGCTCTCACTGTAAAACAAAGACTGTGACAAAGAACATGAGACAACAGATGAGACAAAGAAAGGACAATATTTATGGTACATGTATTTTCAGGATAATAAATTATACTTTAAATTAAATTATTCTGTCAAATGCAGGTATCAAAAGAAATCACTACAAAAATGATCCTTTTCTTTATCAAAATACAACATAAAGTTCGTATCTTGTTTTCTTTTGAAAAGATAACTCATTTTTGAATCACTAGAAATATCATATGAAAGTCAAACCTATTTAATGTTTAGAAAAACTGTTATAATTAAAACTCTCCAAATGTTTCTAATCTCACAATTCTCTTATACCTCAGAATGCAATGTATACCTTAAAAACTAACCTTTAAGATGTTTTGAAGTAAATGAAATATGCCTTAGTGAAGTATACATACTTATCTAGATACACAAGCCAAATTCATACCCAGCATATCTAGTGTTTTGTTCTCAAACTGTACTTTTATTACTCTTCTATTTTGTTTTAATTTCTGTACTGGAAGTATTGCATGTCAGTAAAAACTTAAGAAAAATATATGTGCCTACATTTGCTTTGATTCCTTCAGTCCCACAAATGAGAATTATCAAAAACAAGGAAATAAACCCTTCCTTAAATTTTTTTTCACATCAGATCTGAGAAATAAATACATAAATAAATACATAACTAACAAACAAACAACAACAACAAAAAAAAACGTACACTGTTCCTGATAGAATATAATACATACATACTCATCTTCTAAGAGTTAGGGGAAAACAATTATACTTCCAATGTGAAACAAATCTGACAGAGAAGTTTAAGCTAGGAGGTTCTTGTTAGCTAGCAAGAGCCTAAGTCATAAGAAGACACAGAAATCTTCAATGTGGGAGGTGGACTCTCCTTCATTTCCTAATTAAACACAGAAGATAACAATTCACTTTAATAGGTCACTGTAAAAGATCTAGTTAATGCCATGACATGCTGCAATATTATTGATCTGGTCAGGTCAGTTATGCATCAGTAGGTCTGGGAATTTTCTTTAAATGACTTCAGTTTGGTCAAAGTTCGGTACATTTGGTCAAAGTTTAAGCACATTTTTCCTCAAAAAAATCCTGTATTAGAAGTATCCTGTATTAGAAGGATTTTTTCACTTACTCATTCATTTAGATTATCCAGAAATGACAGGTCTTCCAGGTTTCAATTACAGCTTGGCAGCAGGAACTGCTGAAAAGTTTTCCATTCTTCTGGCTGCAAAGCTTGATGTCAGACCAAGATGCAGAAGTAGGCATACCAAGTTTTAACGTATAAAAACTTCATGACAGAGTGTAAAGAGAGGGATGCTTCTCAAAGTTTTCCCAGTGCTAGAACAAGAATTAATGGAAATTGAAATATAAGAAATTCCATTTAAGAAGAAACTTCAGTTTGAGTGTAGTCAGGGTTGCCCAAAGAGGCTGTGATGCCTCCATCCGTAGAGAGATTTAAAACCTGACTGGATGTGGCCCTCATAAACTTGCTTCAGCTGACAGCACTTTTAGCAGGGTTTTGGACTAGATAATATCCAGAGATTCCTGCCATCCTTGGCCAGTCTATGATTCCATAGACTTTGAAGTTCATGGCCAATTTAGTCAAATTGTAAACATAGTGTCCCATGGTGTATTGTCTCCAAGGGAACAGTAAAAAATGGGAGATTCAGGAGTAACTTGCCTACAACCTTAATACCAAATGTTTCCAGAACTAAAGTTTCCCCACAAGTCTTCTTGCAAGCAAGACCTTAGAAGTGCTGGGACAGGCATCAGTGCATCAGGTGGCTCATGAAGATGTATGTGAAAATACTCTTGTGAATTCAACACAGAATGTTATTGAAAACTGAGCCTAGTCAAATAATCCTCAAGATAAGCTGTATCACACTGCAACTTGATCACTTTATTTTAGTTTAAACTTCAGCTATCATAAGTTTTTTGTTTGTTTGAGAAATAACAAAACAGAAGGAATAAAGGATGACTACACTGTAAAACTAATTGAACTATTAAAAACTTAAAACAAATTAAAAAAAAAAAACAAACCCTTCCTCCAATCTGCTGTGCTTTCCAGTACTTTGGTGATATATGTTACAATTTGTATCAAGTAAGTCACGTAATTGTTTTATGCTGCCATGCTTCCATTTAGAAATGAAAACAAATGCCCAATAAAAATATTTCTCAACTACAAAAACAGACAACCCTCTTTAAAAACAAACAAACAAACAAAAAAAACAACAATGACAACAACAACAAAAATAAAAACAAAAAAGGAACAAAAAAAAATTTGCCATATTATTTTTATCTTTACCACAAAATACAACATTCACATAAACTTTTGGTGTGCTTATGTATACAAATAACCTTGTATATATGTAGAAAATAATGATCTTTGAGGAGAACTTGTGGGCATCAGTTTTTGAAATGGGAGATTGAATATATCAGGATCCCACAATTTCAAATTATATTTGTTTTGTAAACAAAATACCTGATTAGCTTACTTTAGACACTTCATTACTTTTGTCACTTCACTTTTTAGTCTGTCCTGTTACTTGATTTCCTGTTAGTATAAATGTTTATTTTAATTTTCACAATATAAAGCTTGAGCTAATAAGTCTATTATATGATCATTAATGTAAAACATTTAAGGAAAGACCTACATCACAAGCACTTTATTAATTTGTCTACTGTACAATGATTCCTTCCAATTTATTTTTTAAACACCTGCCTTCCCAACTCAGTAACATGTCAAGTTTTTCTTCTATATTTCATAAAACTTTCTCAGAGAAAATATTTAACACTGTATCTATAATTGATACATATCTTTGCACTATGATAACTCTTTACATTTGGCTGTTCAGTTTCCATTATATTTTGAACTCCTAGATACAGTTCTCCTTTCTTTTCCTGAGAGGATACTTTCAGTCTGGATGCAAAGATGAAGAAGTGGCAGAATTCCTTCTTTTCAAATTGATTACAGCTATTTGTATCACATGGTAGCCCAATTAATCTTGAAAATAAATACTTGTGATTCAAAATGCCAGCCAGTCAGGTTTTTGTATAGGTTATTTGAAATGTATGGAACTGTGGTTCACAAGACTAAGTTTACTTCAAAGTCTCTAAATTCTTCAGAAGGAAGATGCTGTAGCTGTAGTACTTTCACATACCTGAAAGATCTTTGCACCCCAAGAATAAATGGGCTTTCTTCCTTTTGCGGTAGAGATAAAAGTGTTTAGAGAATGCCAGTTCTCTATTGAACTCTTTGAAGCCTGATGCAGTCAGCTGCCTTTGTCAGTTCACATTTTATGAACACTTAATCCATTCTGAGCACTACATAGAGCTACACTATTTATTTGCTTGTGGTCTCTTTATACTGTAATATCTTTATGTGCAAAGGAAAGGTTCTATTATTCAGCTTAAAGTTCAGTGTTCTCTTTATTTCTGCATTTTTACATCTTACGCTCTCTAAATGATATACAATGTAAAAGCCTTCCTAATGGGTCTCAGAGAGAAAGATTAATGAAGGGTGTTCATATATCAAAAGTTCTACTTCAGCCATTAGAACGTTCATGTGAAATTAGAATATTTTTTTTTAATACAGGCTGTCAGGAGCTTAAGATGCTCATTAGAGAAGCACTGTTGAATGGCAGTCGTATAAAGAAAGGAAAAGGTCATCCCGTTGTTAATAGATTGTCTGTGTTGCATAAGAAATACTATCGTATCTTCCATAAAGCTAATTGCCAGGCAGCAAAAGGGAAACATTTCTCTAGATTCATTGCTCTTGATTAGCTATATTACATAATTTAAATGTATTCAGATCTCATATAAGATTAAAATCAAAACAAAGAATAAAACATGTTCATCTAGAAAAAAAAAGATTTATTCAATTGTATTTAAAGCTTTGAGAATTAAAAAAAAAAAGAGAGTAAAAAATATAGGTTGCATATAACATTTAAGCAGAATATTATCAGTGTAATTTTTTTCTAAGGAAACAATGAAATAAAATTTAATATAGCTAGGAAAATTGTGAGTGATTACCTGAAACAGCAAAAAAACTGAACTTGATGGTACATATAGTTCCTCCTGCTCATCAGTGTTCTGACATCTCTTCAATAGTATTCTATGAGCTCATCCTCAGCAACATATTTTCATGCTATAGAAATAAAACCTTTAAGTTTGGAAACAATTTTTCATTCTTCTTTTAATCTCCTTAAAAGTGTCAGTAAGTATTTAATGACATCCTTCATTTCTAACAGATAGTATTTCCAAAACAACAAAGTTCATAGTTTTCTGTGTGTCTGTATTTCCTAGTAAAGTGCTATTTGACCCTGTGAGAGACAGTAAATCTTATACTGCAATTCACTGAGTGGTTAAGCAGCTTGTGAATGAAATCCTGTAGAATTCAACATCATATTTCCACATCTCTCCCAGTGTGACAGATTACATGTGCTGTTTGAAACACTGTGTAAATTAAAGGAATGTTAATAATACAATTATTTTAAAATAACTCAAGGATTACCTAATTTACAGGTAACAATATTTAGTTAAACATTACTTTCTGCTATTTTCACCAGTGAATATTTTCACCATTGCTCTGTGTTTCAGTGACAAAGGAAACTTGAACTTCAGAGATACCAACAAAAAATTACTTGAAGTTTTTCAAGTCTATTGAAATTAACCATTAAAAAAAAAAAAGAGCAACTTCACACAGAGAAATACATATATCATTAATTTTAGAAATCTGTCTTAGGACAGAGAAGAGATAAAACAATTTTAAAGCTGTAATGGTATTACTGAATCACTGTATTTTTTACAGTTCTGAGAGCTAATTTCAGATATTAGATCATGTGTATTACTTAATAGATGTGGAATATCATAAAAATCACAGAAAACAGATGATGTTAGAGGGAAGGGAAGGGAAGGGAAGGGAAGGGAAGGGAAGGGAAGGGAAGGGAAGGGAAGGGAAGGGAAGGGAAGGGAAGGGAAGGGAAGGGAAGGGAAGGGAGAGAGGGGGGTAGGGGTGTAGGGGGAGGGAGCAAGGGAGAGGGAGAGAAATGTCATGGCTTTACATTTTTTGGTTTTCAGTATTTCACATCAACACATCATGTAGCGTATTGGAATTAAAGTGTTAATGCTCCAAATCCAGGTACCTATCCCTGTACATTACAGAAGTCATGGGATCTGGCCCTTCCAAGTGGGACAGTCTCTTACTGCCTGGCAGTGGGTGCTGGAGAGTGCTTTCCTAGCCGTTCCAAGCTTTTCAGGTTTGACTCGGTCTCAGGAACTCTCTCTCCTATTTTATATGATTTATTGGACTCAATTTCAATTAGATTGTATCATATAGTCTTATTTTGCATTCCAATATCATAGTTAGTAAAATAAATTTTCCTCCCTTGATTGTTGCTGCTGTTTTTTTTCCTCCCTTCCTTCCTTCCCATTTTGTGGGGTCGTTGGGGGGAGTGCAGGGGCTTACTGCCCCCTGTCAGATTGATCTAGTCAACTCCGTGAGAAGAAGGAAGAAAGGGAAAAGAAAGAAAAAGAAAGAAAAAGAAAGAAAGAGAAAGAAAAAGGTTTTTTTTTCAGTGGCATAAATTCATTTTTTCATCTATTCAACTGGCATTCAGAAATGGCACTCTGAAAGTCTTTCAAAACATCATGAATTTCTTTTCCATCTCTTTATAAGAGGCTAAAAATCCAAAGCTGCAGCTCACAACAACATAAGAAAGAGGTATAGTTTCAGCTCACTGTCCTGTAGATCATTTCTCTAGTGAACTGTTTGGAGAGGAGCCTGGAGAGATATACTTGCAGAGTATTTATGAGTACACTGTATGCCAACTATAGGAATGACCTGTCATCAGGGACCAGATATGTTGAAAATCTGATTTAGACTGCTTCTGATGTTGCTGTGTTTAAAACTACTCTCTTTACTATGAGAGTGGTGAGGTGCTGGAACAGGCTACCCAGAGAGGTTGTGGATGCTCTGCCCCTGGAGGTGTTCAAGGCCAGATTGGATGGGGCCCTGGTCAATCTGGTCTAGTATTAAACAGGGAGGTTGGTGGCCCTGCATGTGACAGGGGGGTTGGAGATTTTTGATCCTTGAGGTCCCTTCCAACCCTGGCCATTCTGTGATTCTGTGATTCTGTGATACTCTTTCCTACTCTGTTTCTGCAACACACTCTCCAGAGTAAATGGCATAAGCAACCAGTACCAGGAGGATCTAACAGTTCTTCTAAGACTTAAACCTAGACTATGCATTTACAAAATGGAGGACTCATGAAAAACTGTGCAGACAAAAGTTGTAGTTGAAGAAGTTGACAAAAGTTGATAGATCTCCTATCCCCTTAAAATAAAATATAAAATTCATTTCAGGAATGACATAAAACTGATCTTAAACTTCTTAACCTGACTTAAATCTCTTTAATATTGTTCTCAGTGTGTGAAGCTACTTAAACTGCAATCTACAGCTACAGGAATGGTCTAGGAAAAAAACACATTTATGTTCCTGTGAGGATGAATCTGTACATCCATTTTCTTACACTCAATGGTCTTTGGTGAAGGAAAAAAAAAAAAAAAAAAAAAAAAAAAAAAAAGGTGATGCAATATCTACATTGTAGATGTGTTTCTGAGTGATTTGGAAATAGATCTGTGCTCAACCACTACCTAGATTGACAGATTCTTGAATGCATCTACATTCAATAATTGCCTACAACCATTATAGTGACATATGTGAGTGAGAAAAACTGGACTATTTCCTGAAAAGCGGGGGAAAAACAAGCAAACAAAAATCAAACACACAATTTTAAACAGTCTTCTTCACATCTCCTAAACTAATTTGTAATATAATAGCAGGAAACAATCAGATCAAGAAGCATTTAATGAAGAGCTACTGGAAATACTTTGGTTTCCATTTCTGCAACCTCTGTAAACCTTTACTGAGTTTAGAATATAAAACTTGAAGAATATCAAAATCACATTTGTTTTCAAATTGTCACTGTCACTATGTTACTCTGAAAGAAATAAGTAACTATTAAAAAGATAAGCCTTTCTTGTAAAATTTGCTTTATCTCTCTTCCATCACACTAATAAGCTTATGAAACACTGCCCTTGTTCACAGTCAACTGGAATTATAGAAACAGATTTTCAGGACATCAAAAGAAAACAAAACACACAAGTATCTAATATATATATAAAAAGAATATATATATATATATATTTTGAAGCCAGTGCCACAAAATTTGTCCATCTGCTCCTTAATCATCAGACCAGAAAATTAAAAAAAGCAAGCTCTGATAAGAACTATAACTGAGAACACAATTTTAATTAAACTATTATTTTGAGCTTTAAACTTCAAAACATGCTCCCAGTTTTCTGCATTTTAGAATTCAGTACATAGTTGTGTGTTCTGAATAACAGACTTTTGAGATACCTCCACATCAATGGCAAAGGCAGGAATTTCCCAAGACCAAGCACCAGTACAATAGCAAATACTAAACATCCACACTTTCTGTTTAGAAAATGAGATACAGTAACCAACTTTTCAGTAATCTCATTCAATATGCATCCCAGTAGGAAGAAGAATATATTATTTCCACCAAATGACCTTCAGAGGTTCCTTCCAAGCCTAACCATTCTGTGACTGGAAATGAAAAAAGAAATATGTTTGAAAGACTTTCATGAATCATCAATTCAATTCATCAATTCATCAATTGTCAAATCATCCTTGACAATATGTTGTCATTTTTTAATTGTTAACAGTCTGATTTTGTCAGCTTTTCAACGAACAATTTTGTGAGTACTGCTAAAACAAAACTACCAAACAGTGCAGAACCAAAACACATACAAATTGATGCTTCAATGGAATTATGACCCTGATCTTTAGTGACTGGCAATCTTGCAAGAGGGTGAATTGTTAATGACAATTAACAATCTCAGACATTGCTCTGAGACTTTCCTTTTAGCTCAAGCAAATCCCTGTTGTCTTTTTTCTCAGAAATGCCTAAATGCCAGCAAAACCTTCAGATTTTAATGATACTTTTAAGACTATTTTAAAACTACTGTGATATTCAAGTACATGCAAGGAAACTCTCAAACATACTTCATGTGAATTGCTAGTGTATTGCTAAGGAGAATTCAGGAAGCATTGTCCATTTTGGGAATTTTGAAAAATTCAGTCATTGCACAGTATTATTAAATTAATCAACTTCTGATATCTTTCTAGGAGTAGATTTAGGTACATTTTCCAAATTGCTATTTCAGGTTGGCATATCTTTCAGACTTTCACGAAAAGAAAACTAAATGTCAGTGTTAGAGGACATGCTGGAGAAGAATTGACAAAAAAGAGTTACATTTTAGGCAAATAATTTTCTAAAATACCTCAATATTAAATATTAAGTGGTCAGATAATATAAAGTCCAGAAAGTTAATCAGTATTAAGCAAGATATTACAGTTACCAATCTATTTGTATTTTACAAAATCTGATCTCTTTGTGAAGGAAACTTTAACTTGCCTTTATAGAGTTTTATATGTTGTATAAAAGTCATCAAAAATTAAATCTGAAGTGGTTTAAATATATCATAAACATTTGAAACTGAATTATATGAATCTTCTTTTACTCTTGACCTAAGAAAACATATGAAATACTCCATAGGAAAAAATGTGGGTAACCTTAATATATTTTTATCTTTTGATTTTTACAGAACTAGTAAACAACTGCAACTCTTTCAAAAAGATAGATTTAGAAGAAAAATTTCAGATAAGCCGTTCCACTTAGAATAAAGCTGCCATGATGATCAAGGCTTAAATAATGTGTGAGGCCGTGTCTGCTTCAACTATGTTGAGAGATAACTTCCTCTCTGCAGAGAATCTTCTGTTTTCCTCAGTTATCCACCTGTCAGATTAAATGTCCATTATATTTCCTAACACCTGGACTGGTGAATTTAGCATTCTGGTTTTTATAGTCTTATTCTTGAGGCAAATTGATCTTTATTAGAAGAGACAACTATTTTTCTTTTCAACTTACAGTGGATGTGTTCCTCTGTTAACAAGGATACAGGAATGCTGAGGTAGATAACATCCAATCAAGCAAAGAATTGATGGGTATAGGGAGACAGAGAAGGAGATATGGGGGAAAGAAGGAAGGGAACGTAGTGGAGAAGTGTTCTGAAGAAGAGCGATGCTATCTGTGGTATTCCTTCTGAGAGTAAACTATTCCATTAGGAACTCTATTTGTCAGACTTTCCACACCCCACCTTCCAATTCTAAACAACCTTTGGTTTATTTGCATCAGAAGAAAATCTGTTTATAATTTTTCACATACAACACTTTTATGCAGGAAAATAAAGATCAGACTAGCTTAGCTGGAACTGAGATATGAAAAATGGTAGTGCTTTCCACGTGTCCTCATTTGAGAATTGAGCTAACTGATTACTTTTCTGGGCTGAGTTCTAAAGAAAATGAGGCAAATGTTTTCTGCATTTAAATGTTAACATCTCTTACTGAATTATAAGATCGCTACTGATGATGTCATTCTAAACAGAAAGTGTTTCATCTTGTCCTTGGGTTTTTACTCACAAAAGATGTACTTGTGGTGCTGTGGGATCATGATCAGTCACTAATTGTGATTTTATGTGTATATATATATTATATATATATATATATACTTCAGCATTTTCTAGTTTGTTGAATACAAGTTACAGATCAAAGAATATTTGCCTTAAAAGCTGAAAAATCACATAAAATAATCTATTCATATTTCTTACATGTTATATAGCATATTTCTAATTCAATTCATATTTCAAGGACCTCAGTCTACCCATTTTAGCGTGGAGCTATTTTATGCCAAGTCTTTAAACATATCTCTGGGGAAACAGAAAATTCCTAACGTGAGTTTCCCTTTCATTGAAAGTTATAACAAAGCATCAAGTTGGAGTAAAACTACATATACTGAAACTAAAAGTAGATGGATTTTTTTTTTTTTTTTTTTTTCTTTTAACCACAAGTGGCATGATTCATTAGAAGTGGTACTGTTAGAAGGTTCAGTTAAAAATCTTTAACATAGTCCTAGGCACATCTAAGGACTATATAGTCTATTAGACTCTTTATGTCTTAAAGAGAATGAATTAGAACATGTAGTTACATGTGACAGAAATTTCTGGAAAGAGGACATCAAACTCTCTGATAAACAATAGCTCATTTTTAAAAAAATATCTCAGTTTCAGTTGGAATGGAACTGTTTTCTTCGGAGTGTCTGGTATGATGCTAGTGTTTGTTTTTTGGGTTTGTTTTTGTTTTTGAAGGAGAAAACAATGTTGATAACACACTGATGTTAAGCTGTGTTGTAGCTGCTGTTAAGCAGTGTTGGCACAGAACCAAGGCAGTTCTCAATAAAGGTCTCAAGGACCTGGGAGGAAACAGAATTAGGGCAGCTGATCTGAAATGTACAAAGAGATATTCCACACTATATGACAGTTTTGAAGGCATTGGGAGTTCATTTTACTCTCTTCCACTGCTCAGGGGGCTAGATGGGCATCAGCTGGGGGATGGTGAGCAATTGCTCATGCATCACATTCACATACATATATATAATCATAACTAATATCCTTCTCCTTTCCTCTATCAGTGAATAGTTTTATTTCAACTCATGAGTTCTACTTTTTTTTTTTCTTTTTTTTTTCTTTTCTTTTTTTCCCCCATTTGTCTCTGCCATCTCATTGAGAAGGGGGGGTGAGTGAACAACTGTCCGGTGCTCAGCCACCTGATGGGTTAAACCACAACAGTCAATTAAAAACAAAAAATCTCTTGTTCCTCTTTTTGCAGTTATTTCAGTCTTTCAAATCGGGCTCCATTTTCCACACCTCAAATCATCTGATTATTCTGCTTCTGGTTATTATATTAATTACTCAAATCTCATGTATGAGAGCCAGAAGGCTCATTGTCAACATTAGAGATAAGGTCAGACTATCTTCTCTGTATGGAGAACTGTCTGCTGGAATTACAATAGATATAACCAGAGCTATATTAATGATAAAGTAGATATAGTTTAAAACATATCAGTAATCAATTGGGATTTATTTAAATGAGGTATGTGTTACTTTAAAGTTAAAGCTTTCATAATACCAACCAATTTTTTATATAAATAAATAAATAAATAAATAAATAAATAAATAAATAAATAAGCAAACAGAATCTACAGCGATTTTTAGTGAAGACAAAAAGCAGTACAATACCACCAAAGACATTAATTTAATTCAATTTGATGTATAGTAGTAAGCTCACCACTAACATTATAAGCCTACTTGTGTAGTTTTCAATTATTACTGCTCTCCCACCTTTTCATTAAATGAGAGTTTATTCTCTGTCCACATCCTGCCATTTCAAGTTAAGCCTGTCTAGTGGCAAAGAAAAGAAAAATAAGACCTCCAAAAGTTGTTTTTGTTTTTGATTTTTTTTTAAAGTTAAGATTATATAAATTGTACTCTAATTTTGAGTAGATTAAGGACAATAAAACACAAAAATAAACTATTTCATTGTCTATTCTGGTAATGTTTGTCACTCATTTCTCATATGTTCCCTTAAAATAAAATAAAAATATCCTTTAAACAATATCAAACCTATTGTCTCACTATTGGGAGTTTAATACCAATGAACCTTAATGGAAATTGTAATAAATCTCAGCAACATTTAAAATTACTTATTTAATGCACAAGTAACAATACAGTTATATTCAGAATATACCAACTATATAATTAAGATTACATTTTTTCTCCTCTCATGTTAGAAATACTGTATTTTCCTTCAGCCTTTTCCCACTATACATCAAAAATAGATACACTCTAATAATCATTAGTATTAATATAATGGTATAATTATCCCTGTCTTTTTTATAAAGTATAATTCTAACCACAAGGCAGCCGTTAAAAGCATCAATTCAATATTTATCTTTATCTTTAGAATACTCATCTAATTTTTTTCAAGCATACATTGATTATTAATGTGAGTTGAAATGAGACCTTCACAGATTTGTAGTGCATAATGAATAATCAAAAGCAATGTTTAATTGCTACCTGTGATGTTTTTGGAAAAACAAACAAACAAACAAACAAACAAACACAGTCTATTCACAATTTTTATGCTAGAAGAGCTTTTTGGTTGTTTTTTTGTTTTTTTGTTTGTTTGTTTGTTTTGTTTTTCATTTGCTTTATTTTCTTTAAAGGGACACACATTTTTGTTAGAATGCATTTTAGAGTTATACTTGTTATGCTTTAGTGACTTCTCTGCTATCCTTTTTCTTCATATTGGGCTGAAATACACAGAATTTAGCAGGACAGTTTGTTTAAAAACTAACATGAAATATGCAGTGATTGTGCATCTTGTTCTAATTTCGTTTAGATTAAACTGCTAAGATGTAATCATAGAATCCTTAGAATCATGGAATCATAGAATTACTCAGGTTGGAAAGGATCTCAAAGATCATCAAGTCCAACTGCAGCCTAACCATAGTATCCTAACTCTAACAACTCCACTAAATCATGTCCCTGAGCACCACATCCAAACGGCTCTTTAACACATCCAGGGATGGCGACTCAACCACCTCCCTGGGGAGCCTATTCCAGTGTTTAACCACACTTTCTGTAAAGAAGTGTTTCCGAATGTCGAACCTAAACTTGCCTTGGCGCGACTTGAGGCCATTTCCCCTCATCTTGTCACCTGTCACCACTGAGAAGAGACCTACCCCGCTCTCACTGTAAACACCTTTCAGGTACTGGAAGAGAGTAATAAGGTCTCCCCTCAGCCTCCTCTTTCCGAGACTAAACAGCCCCAGCTCCCTCAGCCTCTCCTCACAGAGCTGATTTTCCAAGCCCTTTATTAGCCTCATTGCCCTTCTCTGGACCTGCTCCAGCACCTCCATGTCCTTCTTGTACTGAGGTGCCCAAAACTGAACACAGTACTCGAGGTGAAGCCTCAGCAATGCCGAATACAGGGGCAGGATGAATTCCCTAGTCCTGCTCACCACACCATTCCTGATACAAGCCAGGATGCCATTGGCCTCCCTGGCCACCTGGGCACACTGCTGGCTCATATTCAGCTGACTGTCCAACAGTACACCAAGGTCCCTTTCCATCAGGCAGCTTTCCAGCCACACCTCCCCAAGCCTGTAGGGTTGCTTGAGGTTGTTGTGACCAAAATGCAGGACCCAACACTTGGCCCTATTGAAACTCATACCAGGACTCAACCTTGGCCCATTGATCCAGTCTATCCAGGTCCCTCTGTAGTGCCCTTCTCCCCTCAGGAAAATCAACACTGCCTCCCAGCTTGGTGTCATCTGCAAACTTATTGGGTGTGCAATCAATCCCCTCATCAAGATCATCAATGAAGATATTAAACAGAAGCAGCCCCAGCGCTGAGCCCTGGGGGACACTATTTGTGACTGGACGCCAACTGGATTCAACTCCATTGATCACAACTCTTTGGGCGCAGCCATCCATCCAGTGCTTCAGTGGAGCGTACACCCATCCAGACCATGGGCAGCCATTTTCTCCATGAGGATGCTGTGGGGGACAGTGTCAAAGGCCTTACTGTAGTCCAGGTAGACCACATCGACAGCCTGACCCTCATCCACTAAGCGGGTCACCTTGTCATAGAGTGAGATCCCTTGTCAGACAGGATTTACCATTAACTAACCCATGCTGACTGGGCCTGATCCCCTGGTTGACCTTTAGTTGGTCTATGATGTTTCCCAAGATCTATTCCATGACCATCCTTGGCACCGAGGTGAGACTGATAGGCCTGTAGCTACCAGGATCATCTTTCCGGCCCTTTTTGAAGATGGGTGTCACATTTGCCAGTTTACAATCCACTGGGACATCCCCGGTTAGCCATGACTACTGAAAGATGATGGAGAGTGGCTTGGCCACCACATCCGCCAACTCTCTCAGCACTCTAGGGTGCAGTCCATCCAGCCACATAGACTTGTAAGCATCCAGCTTTCACAGCAGGTCCAAAACTATCTCATCTTGGATCATGAAGGGCTTATTCTTTTCCCCACCCCTGTCTACCAGCACAGGGGGCTGTGTTCCCTGGGAGTAACAAGTATTATTATTAAAGACTGAGGCAAAGAAGGCATTAAGTACCTCAGCCTTATCCCTATCATTGGTGACCAGGTTGCCCTTGGCATCCGACAGGGGATGGAGATTCTCCCTAGCCTTTCTCTTGCTGTTAATGTGTTTATATAAGCATTTACTCTTTACCTTTGCTTTAGTGGCCAAGCTCAGCTCTAGCTGCGCTTTGGCTTTTCTAATTTTCTCCCTGCACAGCTTCATTTCATACCTGTAATCCTCATAAGTAGCTTGCCCACTCTTACAGAGACCATAAACTTTCCTTTTGTTCATGAGATCCAGCCAAAGGTCTCTGTTCAGCCAGCCCGGCCTCCTTGCCTGTCGGTTCATCTTCTGTGACATGGGGATGGTCAGGTCCTGCACCTTTAAAACAGTTTCCTTAAAATATTCCCAGCCTTCCTGGGCTCCCATGCTCTCCAAGACTACCTCCCAAGGGACCCTCTTAACCATGGTCCTAAAGAGGTTGAAGTGCGCCCTCCGGAAGTCCAAGGTGGCAGTTCTGCTGACTCCCCTCCGTGGTTCAACAAGGATAGAGAAATCTATCATTTTGTGATCACTTTGCCCCAGACAGCCTCCAACCTTTACATCCCCCACCAGACCTTCTCTGTTGACAAACAGCAGGTCCAGGATATTGCTTCCCCTTGTCAGCTCCCTCACCAGCTGTGTCAGGAAGTTATCTCCCATACAATCTAGAAACCTCCGGGACTGTTCCCTGTCAGCTGTATTATAATTCCAGCAGATGTCAGGGAAGTTGAAGTCCCCCACCAGAATAAGGGGGAGTGACCTAGAGACCTCACCTAACTGTTTATAAAGTCTCTCATCCTGGGCGGGTGGCCTATAGCAGACTCCCACCATAACATCAGTCTTGTTGGTCTTTGCTTTTATTCTGATCCATATTCTCTCAACCCTAGAGCTGGAAGGGACCTCTGAAGGCCATCTAGTCCAACTACCTTGCAATGAACAGGGACATCCCAGCTCAGGTTGTCCACGGCTTTATTCAGACTCTCCTTGAAAGTCTCCATGGACAGGGCATCAATCACAACACTAGATAACCTTTTCCAATGCCTCACCACTTTCACCATAAATTCTTTTTTCCCCATATTCAACCTAAATCTACCTTCTTTAAGCCATTTCCTTTTTTTCTGTCACCACAGACCCTGCTAAAGAGTTTGTCATCTTCTTTCCTGAAGTGTCATGGTTTTATGATTTTTGGTTATCAGTATTCCACATCATAACGTCATGTAATGCACTGGGGGTTTGACTGTTGATGCTCAAATTCTGGGTGCCTGTCTGGAGGAAAAGAAGAACTACATTCCCCAGTGGGATTTGCAGTCAGCGAGGAGTAGGTGCAGGTGTATGTCTCTCCTTTAGTGAAGACTTCACTAATTGCAACCTTTCAGTACGTAAAGGTAGCCTATGAACAGGAGGGGAATCAACTCTTTGAAAGGATAGATAACAGCAGGACAAGAGGAAAAGGTTTTAAGTTGAAGGAGGGAAGATTTAGGTTGGATGTCAGGGGGAAGTTCTTTACTATGAGAGTGGTAAGGTGCTGGAACAGGCTACCCAGAGAGGTTGTGGATGCCCCATCCCTGGAGGTGTTTAAGGTGAGGTTGGACGGGGTCCTGGACAGCCTGGGCTAATATTAAATGGGAAGATTGGTAGTTCTGAATGTGGTAGGGGGATTCAAGATTCGTGATCCTTGAGGTCCCTTCCATCCCGGACCATTCTGTGATTCTGTGATTCTATTGCATATATTCCATGTGTTGCATCATTTGCAGCATTACTGTAGGTAACATCTGGTTAAATAAATCTTCTGGTATTCTAGCTAAATATGGTGCAGCATAATAAAATGATTTCTGGCAATAAAACCACTACTTGAATACTTACTTTGCTTTTTGCACTTTCTAAGAAAGGAATAAATTCTCTTGAGTTAACAGTACTTCATCACATGGAAATGTTAGTGAACTTCATTAAAAACTGTAAACATTTGTCCATCCCTCATCTTAACTGTTTACTGATCTATGCACAAAGAAAAATGCCCATTTACTTATTATTTAAGATCTTAAATATATCAGACTCAAAATGAGTAAAACTCACAATTATGTTGTCTGTCCTTCCACATTTGGTAAGTGTTAAAACTCAGACACTCAGAAGTGAATCAACTGTTGTTGCCACTTTTCAAGTGCTCCCTACCACTCTGGCTATGAGAATGCTCTGAAGGATGAGGTCTATCTCACAGACATAGTTGGCTACTTCAAGCACAGTTACTTTCAATCTGCTGATTTACCTGGTGGAACCAAAACAACAGAAAGTTTCCTTATAATCTTAATATTGGAAAAATATTTTGTTTCAAAAATCATAGATTTCACTGCATTGCTCAACTTTCCAGTGCTCTCTGCAGTAAGACTGAGATTCTGATAAACAAATATTTGTCTGAGTGATTTATATTTGTTTTCTGTTTAAGTTCAAAATTTGTACATCTGATATTAATCACTTCTGTTTTATCACTTCTTCGGATTGGCAGCATTTCTCCATGTTTGTTGATTAGCTAAATGCTTGGCAGTAATTCTAAACTATATTATTTGCCTTTTCTTGTTACAGAAATTACAGTGTTCAAATTAAAAAGATTCATGACACACCAAGATACTCCCCAGAAGTTATTTTTCTCCACTCACTTTCCTTCATTGTTTCAAAGGTTAAGGTTAGGACTGAAAGATTATAAAGCAGGGTTTACTTTGAAAGTTGAAACTTTTTGCTTAAAGGAAAAATAGATTAAAATCATTATTTCATATGTTATAAATTTAAATAGTACAGAGTGAAATTGAGAAAAGACAGTTCAGTTAGCAAGCCAGTTTTGAAATGTTAGCTTCATAAAGGTAATTTACTTCATTTTAAATAAATCTGGATTAAATTTTGCAAAGAATCTAGGGATTCTTAAGAAAATCTCTATAATCTGCATGTATATATGTAACAATTGCTTTTCACTTGTGCATCCATGAGGAAAATGTAATTTTTATACAGAGTGAGGGCCCTCTGAGAAGTGAAGATCAGAAGCAAGAATATAAATTCATGAAAATAACAGATTACAGATCAAAAGTTATAACAAATGAGTGAGAAAAACCTTGCCTAAAACAAATATTCCTAAAAAAGTGTTATATGGTGTAAATAACATGAATTGCACTACAATTACTTGGGCTTTGTTTTTAAAATGAGTAATTAAATTGAGAATGCAAATACAAAGAAAAAACACTGATGCTCAGTAGCATGACAACTTGCTGTCCTCAGTAAGGGAGCTCAAAAGAAGAGATCAGTTGATGTCCATAATGTTTGCATTGTATAAAGAAAAGATAAAACATATAAAAGACAGTGGTAAATGTAAGCAAGTTAAATTTTCAGAAAAGTCTAATTTTGCGCTGATTTATAGTCAGTAAAGATCTTTTTTAAAAAGAAAAAAAAAAAACAAACCTTTTTTCATATATTTGTAAACACATCACTATAATAGCATCTCCCATAAAATTTACTATACTCCAACCTCATGCTTCTTATGGTGTGCACAGCTTGATTAATATGTCTTGAACAGCCTTTCCTCAACTTAAGCATTTTTCTGTCTCTTCAGTAAAATCTTCCCATCTAATCATTCTCATTTCTCATCTTCATCTTGAGTTCCGTTATATGTTATTTTTTTCTTTATTCACCCTTAAATTTTGAGTCTATATCTACTGAATTGTTACAGCATTCAGGATGTTCATTCATTGTGAAAAGTAGAACAGATGGTCCATATGTATCTAAAGATTTAACACATATATCTGTGATTCATTTATTTTTCTACAAAGTAAAGTAGAACATCTAGTGAGATAATACAAAATTCCTTTAGAAATCTGCAGTTCATCCAAACATTTTACAATTTAAAACACAAAAGTTGTGGTTAGTCCTACTTTTCACTCCAACTAGTCTCTGAGCAGCAGATCATACTGAGCTCTATCTACCAGCCTGTTCTTAATCCATCTCACTTTCCACTTATCTGTCACACACTTTCTAAGCTTACCCATGAGGATGCTATAGAAGATACTGTTAAAAGCCTTGCTGAAATGAGTGTATCCACTGTTCTCTCCCACCCTACCCAGCTGGTCACGACATTGTAGCAGGTTACCTGAGTGGTCAAGTGTGATTTTCCGTTGATAAGTCCATGTTGACTACTTCTAATAACCTTTTTTCTCTTCCACTTAGTGATGGCATCCGGAATAAATTGTTCCATCACCTACCCTAGGACAGAGGTGAGGCTGTCTGGTCCAGTTTGTCATGGATTTGGTGTCTGATTCTGTGTTTTGGATTTTTGATGAAAACAATGGTGACAATGAAACCATGTCTTAATAGTTGCTGAGCAGTGCTTGCATATATCCAAGTGTTTTTCAGCTTCTTGTGCTGCCCTGCCAGCAAAGAGGCTGGAGGTGAACAAGCAGCTAGAGGGGGACAGCTGACCCAAACTGGCCATAAGGATATTCTGTACCATAAGACATCATGTTTAGCATTAAAACTGGGGGAAAGAAGGGAGGGATGGCATTTGGAGTGATGGCATTTGTCTTCCAATAAACTATTATGTGTAGTGAGCCCTGCTTTTCTGGAAGTGGCTGAACATCTGCCTGCCAATGGGAAATAATGAATGAAATTCTCATCTTGCTTTGCTTGCCTGCATGGCTTTTGCTTTACCTATTAAAATGTCTCCATGTTAACTCACAAATCCTCTCTCTTTTGCCCTTTTGATTTTCTTCTCAGTGTCTATTGTTTTGCTATAGGCTAATTTCTTCCTATATGCTTTAATATACTCTTCACAAAAATGTTCCAAACTTCAGCAATTTATTAAACATTTTTCTTCTAGTATTTCTAATAACGGTCTCTGTAGGTAAGAGATACATTTTTTAAAAGCCACATCTAAAAGATGAAAAGCAGCAAGAGGAAAGAGTCAGTATAAGCAGCCAGAAAATCCAGATCTTGCATTTGCACATGGTAGTGTCTTTATTTGCAAAAGAAGTCTGCTGGTTTAAGAAAGAGTGCTACATAATTTCATTTCAAACACATTTAGTTTATTCATTCTGTTTTATTCTGAAGGAGGAACAAATTCATTCTGATCATTTCATCTATGGCTGAGAAAATTGAACTCTTAACAGACTGCAGTCCCAGAAGAAATTGCTTGGTGTTAGAGCTGCAAGTAATTGTTAAACTCCCACATGCCTCAGGGGAGATAGCATGTCCTTGATTAGAAAAACAAGTTGGAGGGAGGAAGGAGGAGACGAGAGAAACTAGGCTTTCACTTAATTGATGTAGCATTATTGCCCATTGGATGATTAAGTCGTATTTTCTGTTTTTAACTAGAATAATTGTTTAATATTTAAAGTAAGTATTAATATTTAGAGTTTATCCTTTTCTCTTTTTTTTTTTTTTTTTTGAGAGAGAGAGAGAGAGAGAAGGATAGGTATACTTTTAATTCAAAACAAATCACTAGTGAGCAAATAAACACAGACGACTAATGCACTTCCATGTATTCTTATTCTCATTAAACTGTATAGTTCTGACAGCTCAGCGATAATGAGAAGCTTATGTGTTCTCTTCTGAAAAAGAAATAATATATATATAGCTGAAAATCAAATCCATGATTACAAGAACTGTATGATGGTTTCTAAGATTGCAAAGAATATGACAATTTAAACATGTGTGAAGGAATACATTATTCTTAATTCTTACTGTACGTGAGACTCATTTGCACACTATCTTTAATATAAATGACAGAAAAGTTGCAAAGGCCTAACTTCATTCAAAAAGTCAATATTTTGATGTGGCTATTATATTAGACACAGGACTGTAGGTCATGTGTATACTATAGCCACAATAATTTTTTAATTAATTACTTGAATTTTTTGTTGTCCATACTTGAAGATGAAAACTACTGCTATACTGGATTCCCAAAACCTTTGTTCCTGCTGAACAGGAGATACGTAACATAAATATTCTTGAGCTCTCAGACTTTAAGCACATAAGCCAATTTACACACATTAGGCATAAGAGGAAGTGAATTTATGGGCTAGAGTTCCACCTGGCTTAGGAAGCTTCAATTAGTAACAGATGAGGCTATTCTCAAAGAAGAGGAAACTTGCCCTTTTACGAAAAAAAAAAAAAAAAAAAATCTATAGAATAGAAATCTTGTCAGCATTGAGAAAGAGGAACCTGATTTAGAGTACCTACTTATATCTGTCTCTGTCTATATAGTCTCTGTATCTCTACTCATCTCTGTATTTCTGTATCTGTATCTCTAACATCTACATCTAACTTTATAATTAGAATATAAAAAAATAAGAATCAATTTATATGCATACACAAGCATACAAGCTACTTACTGTGATGAAATTATTAGAAATATATATTATATGAAAAATATATTATTACAACCTCTCTGTAGTAATTAGAGCTTCTGACCTGGACTTGTTTAAGATAATTAACCAGCGCACTCACTCAAACTGCAGGAATTTCCAAATCTTGTTTCTCCACTGCTTGTGTAAGAAAGATAACTTGACACATGGCCTCTGTTTCTCAAAAAAAATTTTTGGAGAGACAAATTAATTTAGATAAGGAATCTCCCCCACATCTAGACTGCGCACTTATAAATCAAAATACATAACATTTATAGAAGTATGATACTAACATCTAATAGGAAGGGGATCACTTTAGGATTAAGAAAATCTGATGTCATGATATCATGGTTTTTCATCCGTATTCTACATCATAACATCATGCAGTGCACTGGGAGTTAAAGAGCTCTTCCTCACCTAGGCCCATCTGCCTACATTTTTCCTTCCCTTCCCACCTTTACCATGGGACATGGATCCATGAGTCCCTTCACCCCCTTGTCACAGAAATCAACCATGACACCTGAGTCCTTTTCCTACATTCCTTCTACCTTCTTTACCAATTTAAAACAATAAACATAATATGAAATGTTCTTAGATCTGCTCAGACTGAAGTATGAATGTAAGTTAACATTCTCTAAATTTATGTACCTAAAAATCACCATGATTTAAGCTGTTATCTATTGCCTATAGTCTTTTAAGAATCTATAAAAATATTTATTTAACTTTAACTTTGTTGGAAGCCTGGCTTTGTTACATTAACTTCATATGTTTGTATATAATTACCCTTAAAATATGTACAGTTTAATCAGTAGAATAGTTAACATAGTCAATTCAGGCAATATTCAGTTCTTTGGGCATCTATTAGTCGCAACAATTCAAAAAATAAAAATAAAATTAAAAAGTAAGCAGCTCCAACAACTCTTTGGATTACATTATTTCAACCACACACTGAATAGACTGGATTGTTTATAGAATTCTCTTGTCTTAAGAATTGTCTGCATTTTCAGTATCTGATGTATCATTATCCCCATCAAGAGCAAGTATATCCATTTCTAAATGACTCTTCCCTTTCACAAATGCATAGCAAAAACAAAGAAAACAAAAAACAACAACAACAAAAAAAACAACTCTAAAGTAGTTAAGATATTTTTAAGAAAACAGTCAACCAAAATAACAGGAACAGGATCAAATTTTCAAGCTACTCAATTTCAAAAAAAAAATAAAAATTCAAAAAAGAAGGAACTTCAAATAAAGAAACTGAGTGACTTCATCTGAAAAGGGAACTGGACCAAATGACTCTCCAATTTGTCACAAGTACAGAAGTCTTAAAAACGCATTCTCAGAATATTTATACATTAATTTTGAGCACAGAAAATTGTTCTATCAAAACAAAAAATGAAAGATTTTGTGATTGTGAAAGATTTTTCCTATTTCTTATTCAAGTATAAAATGCGTATCAAGACAAAATTTACCTTCCTAATCATGTTGTGGATAACTTTGTCATTTGTCAGGCAAAGACCCCAGTGACTGAAAAAAGTGAAACTTCACTCCCATTTTTTTATGAAAGGGAAAAAGGAAAGTACAGGCTGCTAGTTTCTCATGGAACAGATCTGTTGGAAGCTATGTTGAGGGACACACAAGATGAGGAGGTGATCCTTGAAAGCCCAAACAACTTCACCAAGGGAAGATAAAGCTTAATCAGTCTGGTGGCCTTCTGTGGTGGAGAGAAGATGTCAGTAGACAAAGGAAGAGTGACAGATGTCTTCTGCCTGGATTTCTACCAGGGCTTTGATGTTGTACCAAATCACATCCTTATCTCTAAATTGGAGAAGTTTAGGTTTGAAGGGTGGAGTATCAAGTGGATAATGGATTGGTTGGATAGTCACAGCCGGAAGTTTGTGCTCTGTGGCTCTATGTCCAGGTGGAGGATGGTCACAGGTGATGTCTAAGGACCGATGCTCAACATCTTTATCAGCAACCTGGATAGTGGGTTCAAATGCAACCTCAGCAAATTTGAAGATAACACCAAACTGAATGGTGCAATCAATACAATAGAAGGAAGGGATATCATCTAAGGGCTGATGCCCATGAGATCCTAGTATGATTCAACAAGGTCAAGTGCATGCTATTGTACTTGGGTCAGGGTAATCCCAGAAATGTCTACAGACTGGAGAAGAACTCAGTGAAAGCAGCCCTGCAGAAAAGGAACTGTGGGTTCTGGTGGATGAAAAGCTTGACAGAAGCCAACAGTGTGTATTTGCAGATAAGAAGGCTTTCTGTAAGGTGGGCTGCAACAAAAGAGGGCTGGACCAACATTTAAATAGCCTGATAATGATAAGACCAAGGGGAACAGCAGTTTTAAAATCAAAGAGAGATTATTGAGATTAGATATTAGGTGGAATTTATTTATTTACTCAGAGGGTGGTGAGGCAGTAAAACAAGTTGCCCTGAAAAGCTGTAGATGCCCCATCCCTGGAGGTGTTCAAGGCCAGGTTGGACAGAACCCCGTGCTGTATCATCTAGTGGTTGGCAACCCTGCTGGGGTGAGTTGTTAAGTTTCTTTCCAACCAAAGCCATTATATGATTCAATGATACTGTGAAAATATAATTTTTGATTTAGAAGATTTTCTTGATATTACTTTTATTTCCTTCAGAGCAAATAGAACAGTGGGCCTCATATGTTATTTATATCAGGATTATATAGTTTCAGCAGCTTTTGTTGAAGACTGCAGAAAATTCAGTTTCAATTTGATTCCCTCTTAAACAAACATCAGTAATAGAAGGCTATTTTTTTTTTTTTCAACAAACCTAGAAGGAAAAATTATTTATTCATAACATACCACATAAAATTCATTAGCACAGATGTTGCTGCCTGCACAAAGAATTCCAAATGAACATGATAGGTTATAAATTTAAATTAAAATTGATTGGTAATCCAAATCTTAATGACTACAGAAACAGTGCTATGTAAAGTCATGACACTGCGTATAGCATTTCTCTCTCATACGCAATTTTAAAGATTTCTGTAGGTATAGCACCAAAAATAAAACTGTGAAGTTATTTTACAAACGAGCAAAAACACAGAGATGTCATTAGTGACCAGGGAACCCACTTAATAAAGCAACTTGCCTAGTGGACTATTTTTTGCCAGTGGGAACTGCCTTGTTTCTGGTGGACTTTCCTTACACATAAATTCTGTTTCTTTGACTTCATTTTCACTTGCAGTCCAGCTATGTGTATAATACTGTTAATGTATTTATTTAAATGCTTAGGATCACAAATCAATCTGTCTATTTCCAAAAGCAATAAAAAAATATTCAGAAACAGGCAATGTATTATGCTGCTAAAAATATTTTGATAAAATGAGCACATATTTTTTAGTTTTTATTTGAACTCTGGTTGATTGGCGTAGCTTTCTGGAAGCATAATCACAATTTATGTGTTTATTTCAATCTCAATTGCAATAATAAATTGTTAACTATAATTTGAGCATCTTTCTTCACAGGTATTTGTTACATGTTGCATTTGAAACTTATTCAGAGATTACATTGAGGTGAGAGAGTATATCTCTATGAGAAAGACTATAGTTTGAATACAGGAGTACAAGCCACACCTGATACTATCATGTATTTCAAAGGGCAATTTACTGAGCTTGTCTTTCCTCTTTGAAACAGGCAATGAAACTTTTAGTTTTTAACTGAGATGGTGTACTTATATTTAATTTTGTGACTAATTCATCTGCAATACCAGTTACAATTATTGTGACCATATGGTGCAGCAATTATTTTATATTGAATATATATTTAAGTGATGAACCTACTGAATATATATTTAGCTGATGAACAGATAATAAATACTAATTTGGGGAAAATATTCAGCTTGGAGATATATTGAAATTATAAAAACTGAGATGTAAAGTGGGACAGGCATAAGAGAAAAAGAGATAAGAGAAAAGGAGATTCAAAAAGGAATGGCAAATTTTCAGTCTGGATGCCCACACTTTGCATTGGCACTGAAGAAAAAGAAATAGATATTTGATAACTTACATTTTTAAAAACATGGGGAAGAGAACGTAAAGTTAAGAGTGAATTCTTTAGATATTAGTAATGATAAAAATGAATAACATGAAAGTAGCAAATTTTGAAATGCATAGTTTAACATAAATAAATAAAAGCTGCTTGACTATGTAGATATTTAAAATAACCTCTACAGACCTGAAGAAGGGAAGAGGTTATGAGTAATTTGCATGTTTTATTATTTGTGTAGTATGAGTCATCTTTGAGAACTGTAAATGAGAAATTTGTACTATGCAAGGATATAATTTGTTGTATGTCATACATTTCAAAATTAAACCTATTTCAAATCTAGATTTACAGAATTATAAAAAATAGTAGAACTTATTTTATACAACTGAGAACACAGTACGTAAGTTCTTAAAAAGATATAAAATAATTCTAAATCAAATAATAAAATAAAAAAAATCAGAAATATAAAAATGTGTACAATTTCAAGTGGCTATTACTTAGTTAATTAAAAATGTAAAAAAAATGTTTTACTGCCTGATATGCAACCATCAGAACAGAAAGAATTCAAAGAGAGAATTTCAGTAGAACACTCCACTGCAAACAATTAACTGATTGAATCATTTTTCACTTTTCTTTATGAATTGTGGTTGTACATCTATTCTTGTTCTGTTAATAATACAATAGCTGTACATAACATTAACATACATGTTAATGTTATGTACAGCTATTGTATTATTAACAGAACATTAACATACATGTTAATGTTCTAGAGAATGTCTTTGATATAACCAGGTTCATTGTGCCAGCGCTAAATAGGTAGAGAACTGGTTATTCTCCAGTCTTTACATTTCAATTGGAAATTGAAGCTTTTCCTTCAGCTGAGATTCTTTTGGTCGTTTGGCTTCACAGATGACAATATGCACAGCAAGCTGCTTAATTTTTTTTCTGTAAAAGCTCAGTTTTTATTTTCATGTTAGTTTTTTCTACACTGCTAAATAAGATCAGAATTCTGAGTCCCTTCAATTTTACTGCTTCAGGAGAAAGAACAAAAAAGGAAAGTACAGTTTGGCTATAAGTGAAGTATGTGCTATTCTATGATATGTACATGAGATATAATGTATCTCACCCTTCCGGTGAAGAAACAATGTTGAGACTGTGAAGGTAATTATTTCTGCGTGTTAATGTTATTTTTGATCAAATATTCCATAGAAGAAAGAAGACCTGAAGAATAGTGACTGTCTTGAAGGAAAATTATCTGACCTAAAAGAAACCCGTGCTAACTCACCATGTCAAATCAGAGTGAGAGAAACTTGTTCCTAGAGCACTTACAGTTCAGAAATGATCTTTTGTCATTATTCTGTTCTCAGAGGCTGTATAAATAAGACAAAATATTCATTCATGGACAGAGAAATGCTTCTGTGATGAAATTATTGTCCACGAAAATATATGTTTTCCATAAACTGATATTTTCTGCTAGTTTAAAATAATTTCTGAAATACCTGTTTCACCTTGTACTGAATAATATTATATTTATGTATATACCATACCTACTACATACATAATATAAAGGTACTAAGAAGCTGATGAAAGTTGTAAGCAATATTGTGTAGAGTAAAGGAAATATAGGACAAAATTATATTAATTCCCAATCAAAATATTTCTTACTCTTCTTACATACTGTGTAGAAATAATCTCTAATAACACCAGAAGAATCTTATAAAATAATTTCTTATGAAGGAGGACTTCTTTTTTACTTTCATAAATTAAAAGCGAACTGCTAGTAACTTAAGCATATGTTTACACTCACAAACACACAAAAATAATCACATTGAAGTTATGGCATCGTACACATTTATTCAGCTAGGATAATTTATGCAAAATTTAACTAGGAACAGGAAAATTAAGTGTCACACTGCTACATTTAGTAGTATATATTCTCTTTGAAATGTTATTTTTAAAATGTCATTAATTTTTCTTTCTGTTATTTTATTATTATTGTAAAAGAGCGTAAAATAACAGAAATCATTGAATTTAAAAGCAATTATCACATACAGCTGTGGAGGTAAAGTATTCTTATCACAAAAAGACAGAGGAGTGGATTAAATAGTTGAGGAGATGGAAATAAAATATTTCATTAATGAGTTACCAACCTCAAAAAAATAATTAATTAATGGTAATGTCAAAAATCTTAAATAATAAGAATCCATCAGTAGCCTACATCCTTCTGAATGATCTTTTCACTGAACAGAAATCAAAATTCTTTTTCCTCAAATTTTAATCAGTAACCAACATTTTTCAAAATGTCATGAACTGTTTATACTTATCCTCTTCATGAATGTTCTTATATATAAGTCTGTCTTCTAAGATGAGAGATAGCCCACTTTCATGATCATACATCAATCCTTTTTTGGTATAGATAAAATGATAATTTGATAGAATTTTCATTTAGTTTACCAAATCTCCCTCATAGAGAACGTGAAAAATAAAGAGTAGAAGAGGAGGATATAGAATGTAAACAAAAATGGTATTTTACTTGGAGCCCATCTTGAGATACCAAATGCCTTGACTAAAAAGTCTACATTGATCCAAACTGGATAGTACTAGATTTTTTAACAATGTTTTCTTTTAGCTCACCAAGCATCAAGAGCCAGTTTTGCAAACAAAATAGACTAGCTCTGTTCTTATCACTTTTCAAACTTTAAATCAGCAACATATGATCTTTCCCATTCTATTCTGTATCATAACTATTAAATCAAGCATCACTGGATGATCTCATGAGGCCATCTAAGTGCTTATGATTTCTTGTTTTTTGATTGTTTGGTATTTGAAATATCTGTCAGGAATGTCATAAAGAAGCTTTTAGTTAAATTTTCTAAACGGGAAAAATTGCAATTTTTTAGAGGTGGTGTAATGAAGATTGTCCAAACTGAGGTGAAGATCAAAATCAAAATAGAAATACTGCTTAGAAATACTTCTATGCATAGGAATATTTCAGTATTTGTAATTATGTAAATTTTCTTTTTGTATGGTTTGATAAAGCATACTGGTGAGACTAGACAGACAGTTAAGTTGTAATGAAACTGTACATACATCAATATAACAATAACTAGAAATAAGTGAATTTCATTGGAAAATTTTGAAAGAAAATTAAGATATTCCAGGTTTTGCCACTGCAAAGGCAATTTTCTTTTGTTTCTAATAATAATGCCTACTATGTTTTTTGGACATCTCATGAGCAATTAAAGACATCTGAAGATATATAAGCTGTAAGCTATAAGCTATAAGTTTCTGTGTATGAAAACCTGAAAGAAAATATATGGATAAAAAATGCATGATTATTTATTTCTGGCTACTGCATGAAATCCTTAGTCCAGAAATAGTCCTAAGCATCAAAGCCAGATGAAGAGCTTTGCTATTCTTCATACAAATTGGGAGGGACTTTCCCTGATTTTCAAGTGCCCTCGTTTTTACACATATGTTCAATCATACATCAGGTGTTCTCTATCTCCTATACCAAAACAGAGAGAGAGAAAAGAAACTTGGACTTATAAAAGCTCTCCGATTTGAAAATTTGATGAAAAATTCTAATGAAAAAAAAATATATATCCTATACACCAATTTAAATATGTAATCAGATACTCCATGCTGAAACTAGGTATCTTGTAAATTTAAGGAGTACACTTACTTATGAACCTAATTGAATTGAGCATAGGTGTCGAAACTCACTGGGGATGTTAATGGAGAGAAAAGAGAAAAATATGCAAGTAATTTCAAGAGTTATATGTATATTTTTTCAGCTAAAAGCACAAAAAGCAGATACACCAGCACTTCCCACTGTTCCTGACCCACTATCAGGCTTCTGGTGCAAACTTGTGCTCTTTTCGTATATACTCTTGCTTTAGCAATATACTGTGGATTTCCTGGTTCTTATTTTCAATATATTACAGCTTTTTAGCTCATAGAAAATACAGAGATGGTTATGTCATGGTTTAATACTTTTGTAATTTTGCTATCAGTATTCCACATCACAACATCATGTAAAGTATGGATAGTTCACAGAAGAAAACTACGTTTCCCAGAGGACATCACGGGCATGAGATAAGTCACGGGACCAGGACAGTATATAATCTCACTCCCGTGACTGAAATCTCACACTCTCCCGGATCCTCGGAGCGTGGGGTGCCTTCCAGCCTTTTCGCCTAGAGCTTACAGTAGGCCTTTCGGTTTTTGGGACTCACTCTCTCTCTCTCTTTTGCTTAATTACAATTATATTGTATTATATTGTATTATTCTGTATTCTGATTTAGTATTTAGTAAATAAGTGTGCCTCCTTAGATCGCTGCCGCTGTTTTCTTTCCCCATTCCCTTTTCCCCTTCCCTTTTTGGGCCAGCGGCCCTTTTGGGCCAGCTGCCCCCCTGTCACAGGCACAGGTAGATCTTGCTTAACCCGCGACAGGTTATTTTGGATTTTTTATACACATTCAAAGATTTTAAATTTTTCCAGGCTGAAATGTTTACAAAGAGAACAGCTCCTTTTTTATGTGAAAAAAAAAATAGATGGGCTTATGTGAATATTAGTACGTGCAGGTTTTTGAGGTGTGTATTTATTTATTTATTTATTTATTTATTTTGTAACAGAACAAAGGGATAATTGTAATTTTAACTTTTGTAATATAAAAAATAAAGGTTTATAAAAAGTAATTATATGTTTAGTTAGTTGATTTGACAGTCAACTCATATATGTGTAAAAGCCTAAATCTGAACAGACATTAAACATTACACCAATTTTTAATTTCAGTTTGTTGAGTTTTTCCTTCTTTGGTAGAATTAGCAAACTTAAATATGCCTCTGGTATCTTACTTACAGGTAATGAAATAAATAACTGACTTACTGTGTTCACTCTATCCTTCTTTGTGTAGTATTAATTATGTGACCTAATAAAATATAATCAGTTATAAATAAAAAATATAACCAAGTTTATAGGCATATAATGACAATGTACATTTCCATTTATACCAAAGCAAGCTAATTGTAACATATTCATATTCTTAGAAGGTACAGTTTAAGTCAACAAAACGTATGCACTGTTATGTTTTGGTAAAGATGTTCTTTAAAGCACTTTAATTCTGTTTCACAGCCGATGATATATTTGCTTTTATCCAGGTAATAAATTGCAAATGGTTTATTTTACAGTATTCTTAAAAGAATATTAATCTTAAACTAAGAATCTTCCCTTGAACTCCTTTGACATTTGAATAGGTATAAGTTTTGAAGGTCTTCAGTATTTTCATGTTTATATTTATGAATTCAGTCCCGAATGTAGAAACTCACAGTTTGTTTCATAATTAATTATTGCTAAAACAATATCGGCATACTCATATGAAAATATAAATAACATTTGAATTACTACTAACACAATATGGAATTATACTATCAGCATTTCATTCTGACATGTTATGAGGACCCACTTCAAATAACCTCTAACTGAGCCTGAGAATAGGATGAATCTAGATAAACATCAGGAGGAACACAAAATGGTGATTTAGAAGAGCAGCAAATTAACAAGCTAGGGGACCTGACTTCAGATTAGTTTTCATATATGATTAATTTCTGATTCTTCAGAATGGATTGAAACATACAATTACAATAATTAGCAGCAATTTTGCCCCCTAGAATGATTCAAATGTGTGAAAGTTACTTTATGAAAAAATCGCTCCCAAGAGAACCTGTGAAAATAAAGGAAGTGTAAAACAAAGCTATCCACTGAAAAGAATCAAGTTTCTCTGATATTTGTTTGGTAGTAAATATGAATGATATCTGTCCACAGCATTTAAAACTGCTTATTACAAATCAAAATTATGTGCACAGTTGAAATTTTAGATGTACAGAGTGGGTCCAGATAGCTAGTAGCTACACTCCCATGGTATCATATGAACAAAGATGTTTATATTCCTGATTCAAATTTGAATTCTATGAGGACAAATAAAAAAACTTTCCTTTCTGTACCTGGGCCCAGAACTAGTTCCTGTAACTCGGATCTAGATGTGTCTAAATATATAAAGTAGATGTGAGGCACATGGCTCACCTGAATTGTATCTACAGCAATGCACACAACATGGCGCAAACAGAAGGAGTTGGAAGCCATCTTGAAACAGGCAAATTATGGTTTAGTTGCCATTACTGAAACATGATGGAATAGAGTAGGAAGGCTGTATGGAAGGAATTGTACAGGCTGGGTCACTGGGCTGAAGCCCAATGGGATGAAGTTCAACAACACCAAGTGCAGAGTCCTTCAACAACTCCAAGAAATGCTACAGGCTTGGGGCAGAGTAGCTAGCTAGACATGTGGAGGAAATGGAGCTGGGAGATTCACCAGTGAAATTAGCGTTGTCTAATCTTACTAGAAAATGTAAAGATATCCTCAAAACCTCAGACAGATGTTAAATCCAGCCTTTTTTCTGCCATTAGTACATTTGTATTACATTTCACATTAGATAGCAAGGATGTGAAGTTATGAAAATCCTGCACTTAATACTAACAAAGCTCCGTGCAAAGTAAATACCTTCTTGACACAAGTCACTGAACTTCCATTCAGAAGAAGGAGAAACACAAGTAATATTCTAACTTTTAAAATATGTAGGCTCCTCTGAAAGAAATGTCTCCTATTTATTTGCATAGAAAGTACAAAAGATACAAAGAGCACAATAAAGAACACAGCAAAGAGCTCTATCTATTTGATACAGCAAATTCTCAGCAGTGAACAAGAGCCTGATCGTTGTAAAAATCTGCACCTGCAGTGGTGGTCCACTGCCACCACTGCTGAAACACACCACCCATCACCTCACTGGACTCATTCTACTGACTGGTCTCCATAAATGTTCAGCAAGCATTGATGGATGTTAATGGGGGCATTTTTTTCTCATGGAGGAATTCACTGCCACATTTTTAATTCATGCTCTCTTTCACATCAGACACTATTCTGTCAGACTAGTCCTGTTCTGTTACCTCTGTCATGGCAAAAGAATTTAATGGAATATTGGTGAGAAGGTTCAGTTGCTACTGCCATACCATCAACACCCACCTCTGACATTATGGGCTGCCATAATAAAATAAGAGTCATTACTTTCAGAGCAGTCTTTATATATTGCATCATAGATCCATGGTCTGTAGTCTTGATTAATAATAATATATATATATATATTCATAATGCAGATCGCGTCCTTTTAGATTTTTAATTAGTGCAATTTTCTTTATGAAAGAAAATTTCCTTTTCTTCTCAACTTGAGAAATACAGGGCCAGTAGCTCTATACTTGCAACTGATGTACACTGCAACCATGCATCAGTTTTGCAAAGGCATATTTATTGAAAATGAATAAATGAAAGGGCAAATAATAAGTGGGGTGTGGGAGAAACAGTAGCTTATAGACAATTAGGAATTAACAAAGATTTAGAATAACACTTTTCCCTAGCAAATTCTACTGCCATTTTCTATTAATTACTGTAATTGATAATGGTTATAAAGATATCTGGCATTTTAATAATGTAGATATGTCTATTGCTGTCAGAAGAGAAAATTAAAACAGCAAGAAGTCTTTTATTTGCAGAGTTAACTGGAGAGGAAATTAAAATAGAGCTGGTAATAAATGAGTAATACGTTCAACTTAAGAGATCACAGATATGGATCACAAGGGTAAGAGGACGCAGAGAGGTATTATGATAATCTTAAAACTATGTTTCTTTCTAGACATATTATAAGAAAGCTGAAATTCAATATACAAAAGACAATCACTCAAAGCAAGCAACGAAGAACTGTATTTCCTTAAGTACGTGTGCCTGTTTTTATATCTGTATTGCAAACAAAGAAAGCAGCCAGATTCTCCTTGCTAGTTAGCCTACTGTTTTATCATATAGCTGATATTGATGTCCTGGTAGTTTGTTTTGGTTGGTTGGTTTGATTAGTTTCTTTGTTTTGCTGTTTGTCCTGTTTATGTTTTCTTTCTGCGAACTAGCTGAAATAGACAAAATGCAAAGAATTAGAGAGGTCCCTATGTTCTACCGTGCAGATGAAAATCTGAAAGTCAGAGAGATCATGATGTTTGGATCAATCCAGAAAGTATGTGTATCATTATCTGAGGAGAGACTCTGCCTCCAGAAGTGTTCAAAACCAGAGGCAAATGTGTACTGTGCAGGTTTAGGCCAAAAAAAATATGTGTGAATTTTGTGTAAAAACTTCTGGTAACAGTAAATGACATGAAGAGATATAGTCATCACCAAGTATCATATCCAGACTGACAATTTATTTTCAAAGATAAATAAGGAAGGAAAATAATATTTTATTCACAGATATATTCATAAGTATGAATCAGAGAAGAATGGACAAATAAACTAATTGCCAAATACAAAATCTTGTTTCATTCTCATTGATATGTTGTATAACTGTTGTATTGTGCCAGAATTTATTGTTGCTTAATTCTACTATGTTAAAGTAATAAAGAAGAGTTTTCCTTTTTTTTGTATTGCTATTATAATATATATATATATAAGTGATACATTTCATATCACTGAAACTTGAAGTAGGAAATCGAATCAGGTAACATCAAACATATCTAATTCCAATATCAAGCAAAAATATTATGGAAGTTACAAAACTTCAAATATCACTGTACCTGGTACAGGCCTGGCAAATTAAAGAAGGAATCAAGGAAGAATGTTTATATAATATCTATAAACATTATGTCTGCTCAAATGAATAATTTTGCAAAATTATTCAGGAATGGTATTTCAATTGGAATTGTGATTGTTTGTGGTTTGTTGCTGAATCAACTGGCATGTCATCTTGAATAAATTTTCTGAAAGTGTGCATTTGCATGAGTTTCTAAGGGTCCTCCTTTTGCTTTCTTCAGCATAGAATCCAACAATTCAAACACAATTCAAAAATTATGATCACATAAATGAAAAAGTATTGAAAAAATATATTTTAATTCATATATAACAATTTACATAGAATCAAATAAATGTAAGAAACAAAAAAAAAAACGAAAACCAAGCATCATCAGGTATATATTCTAATTTCTATTTCTGATTTCATATCTCAAAGCATGGAAAGGAAAAACTGACACAGGGAACTGCTAGAGGGGAAAGGTAACAAGTCATTTAAAGGACAGCTATTTTCAGGAAATCTTTAGTTACATGATCAAAAATATCCATTTTTAAGTAAAATTTGGTGAGGAAATAAGCTGTTTATTAACTTCATCCTTAAAAAAAAAAAAAAGTCATGTAAAATAAATATTTTCATATGTGATATGTCATTTTGGTTCTTAGCCACACTAATTCTTAATTTTGACCTGTATTTTAATCCCTTTTTTGATAATTAAAATTAGTGCAAGATTCATTCTTCTTTCTTTCTTTCTTTCTTTCTTTCTTTCTTTCTTTCTTTCTTTCTTTTTAACTTGCAGATGTCATCAGAAAATCATTGTTGATGATCAAAAATGAAAGATTATTATAGAAAATGTTTTCATCCTTAAATTGGAGGCTATTACTTACATTCTGATTCAAGGCTTTACAAGAATAAAATTTGAACTTTATAGTCTTACACCAGTTATACAGAAGTTTAGTCTAGATCACTTGAATATTTTGAAGGTCTTACTAAAGAGCATGTTAACGAAATATATACTTCTTTCTACATTTACATACTTCCTGAACATTGTAATGTATGTTAAATCAAGACATGATAATATTTTCCAAATGCAACAAAGTTATAAATTCAACTGTATGGAATCAATTCAAGTTGATGAGTATCAAGGCCATAAAATTTAACATAAATGGAAATAGATATATGAAATATGTTAAGTAACAATATGAAAATAATCTATTAAATTTTATTCTATCAGTGAATAAATTTGAACTGTCTTATAATATTCCTTAGTTTAGATCAAGTCAGAAAAACATAGAAATTAACTTTGTAACATTCTCATTAAATATGTATATATTAGTACATTAACAAAAGGAAGAGTTTAATGAAAGAAAATATGAAGCTATGTTTTACTAGTCCAAACAACATAGTTCAGAATCACATATATTATATAAAATGTGAAAGTTGAATGCACACTTAAAATGCTTGGAGATGAATTAATTTTCTTTTGTGGATATAGAAATGTTATTTCCCAAACTATTAGCAATCACAAAAACTATGATTTTGAACCATTTGCTATCTCATCTAAGGTAAGACTGTCCCTTTTAATTTTTCATCACTACCTTAAATTACCACTCTATTATAAGATCAAGACTGCAAATTTCTAAACAACATGTCCAGAGAAAAGAACATTGGCAAGCAAATTCATCAACATTATTTATGATATTAAAGACATACTAGACTTCTTTTTCTTCTTAAAAAAGTTTTCCTGACCTCACTTGCTAACATTATTAGGTATATAAAAGTAGGCTGGTTAGATTTCACATATTTGGAGTAGATAGTATAAACATAAAAAAAACAAATGAACAAAATTTCAGGTACTTGAAACTTACATTTAATTTCATAATGCAGTTTGTGTTTTAAAGTCAGGAAAATGTGAAAAAACTGCTGGACAACAAATTGGACTTTTGCTCAGGAATTCTCAAATTATTTATCAGTCTTCAAATTATTGTTGAACGTTTAGAAGATATTGCATCCAGTTTTATTATTTAAACAGCAGATAAGTAGAGTCTGTGCTAGTGTGTACAGGCATATTTAGAATTTACATATCTTAGAAAAATCAGTGATTCTTTGGGCACTTCTGAAGCAAATGTTAAGGAAATAAATTCCTTAAATTTTAAAGCACTGAAAAAAGTATACTTATAACTGAAAAGTATAATCTGGTACAAATTCATGGAAGAGAAAAAAGTAGGGGGGACAAAAAAAGAACAACAACAAAAAAACAAACAAAAAAACAAATCAACTTGTGATGCAAGGTGAAAATTAAAACAAACAAACAAGGACATACTGAACAAAAATGTATCATTGATTAGGCAACAGAGTTGAACATCACACAGGGATAAATGACTTTCAGGAAGACTTACTTCACAGAACTAATTTATTATTCTATTAGAAATGACCATTCATGCAGTCCCAAATACCTGGAGTGGGAAATGGTGAGATAAACTGTGCTACCTCATATTAAGAATACAACATACATAATATATAAGTTAAGATAAATTACTATATGTTTCTAAAAGTGAAGCTGAAATACTGGATTTAATTGTTAGAAAATTTGAAGAGTTCATAATGCAATTTAAATATAATGCTTAATTATCACACATCTAGATAGGCAAATAACAGTGAAGTCTCACTGATTTTGTGTTAGAACAGCCAGAATTAAAATTTTACAGTGGGCTCTTAGTTTTATAAACATACTCAAAAAATAAAGAATTAGTCTGTTTGCAAATCTGTTCTAAGTGTAGGGTCAGAAATTACAATACAAAAGTCCAAGCCAGCTGAAATCACAAAATTCTGAACACGATCTGTTTAATCCTCTTAAGACTTCAGTACCAAATGGAAAATATGTATTGCATCAAAATGTGTTTAATTTCTTTGATATTTGTAGTTGAAATATATCACAAAAAAAAAAAAAAGAGACTAAATATTCTTATTTTTGTTATTTTTTCTATCTTAATCACCCTTCACCAATGAAGACAAGCAGGAGATTTGTGTGAAAAAATTTGTCGGGCCACAATGGATCTCCAGTAAAATTTGCTTTTACCCATTTGAAAAATCCAGTGAAGATTATAAGAAATTTTTATGTCATTTTTTTAAAATTGTTTAAGCTTGTATTGAAGAGCTTGATGTTGATACACATGTCACAAGTTTCTGTATGTGATGGACTTACTTTCTGAAATAATTTCAAAATTTTAGTCAAAAGAACTAACTCATTGGACCTACTCTACTAGTGTAGCAACATTTTTTCTAACAATAAATGAATATTAGTGTTTCACAAACTTTTCTATTGTATAACAAGATTATGGTTCCATTCTTAATTTTATTTTACATTTACTAGCTATGGTTCCACTCTTCATAAGTTCCCTTGTGCCTGGACAGTTCAGTAGCTCCCTGCGGGTCTTCTGTACTTAGGAAAGCAGTTCTTGCAGAAAGCTGAATTTCTTTTCAAGTTATGTTTCTACCAGTTTTAGGAAGAACAATAAATAAATAAATTCAGAACTTACATGTATCATGTTCAAAACATCAGTTGTATGTGCTGGGACTGTGATCATGTTTTCAGGCTGTTACTGTGTATCTGTAAACAATAATCAAAGAGAGAGAGAGAAAGAAGGAACTAATTTTTCTTCTATATCTACACTGATAAGCGAAAACAAGATCAGATGCTCTTTGGCTTTCAGACAGGTGATGTGGCCTTTTCCTATCCACACTATTTGTGATTTGCTTTGAGGGCTCTGCTGAGTATGTGATGCACTTGTTGCACTGAGATATAGTATCGTACTAAGGTAAAAAGATTCTGAACTAAAGCTCCATGAGGTGGAGGAATTCAAACCTTATTCAACTTAGTGTCTTTAGAGCAGTTCTCACAGAGACCTTTGCAATACCAGCCAAAAACATGCAATGTGTGTATTAATAGTTACGCAATGGACGATCGGTGACCCGGTGTTTCAGTTTTCGCTGTTCCTTCTTCCCCCCTCCCTATTCTGTACTACAACAGAGCTTGAGAAAATGTATAATACCTAGTGCTGCCTCTAAAACAGGATGAATACAAATTATCTTAGTTCAGCATTTAGATACTTTAAAGATCTTAGCAAATATCTTCTCTACTTAGTAGAGAAAGAAATCACTCCCTTCTTGACAATTACAACGAAGAGCATCTTCTGCATCACTAGTTAGAGAAAAAAAGATAAAGATTCGCCTTCTGGCAGCTAATTTGCTTAGATGATGTGATTGTTATAAACTTTATCTCTACTGCAAATCCTGAACAGAAGTAGTAAATGGAAAAATTCATTTAGCTGATATTCTTACTTGCTTACTTAAAAATAAAAAATAAAAAAACATATGTATACACACACACATACACACACACATATATATATGTGAAGTACAGACTGACAGGAAAGAGGTGAAGGAAGAATAGAAAGTATATTGAAAGAGAGAACAAAACATATGCAGTAAGCAGAAGTGCTCCTGCAAAAAACAAACAAAACAACAACAACAACAACAAAAAAACACTTGTTCATGTATGTAGAGAAAAGCTAAAAGTTACAAAATATTCTTAATTCCAGGTATGAAGATTATATGTGAAAACAAAAAAAAACAAAAAGCAAAACAAAAAAAAAGGATCAGTAAAGCAATTATAGTTATAAAGGATAGTAAAGCAATTGATTATATGCTTTCTTAAAATTATGGTTATTTAAAAGATAATCTAGAACAGAAGTCAAGAGTTAGCTTATTCACATCTATATTTCATGCACATCATTAGGTACAAAAATTAGCCCTGAAAAGTAACCATGTAGAAGTATTACAAGTTGTAATGTGAAATTCAGTCTCACTTCTTCATTAAGCTGCAGAGACGAAGAATATAACTTTAAGGCCTTCTTTACTGAAAAACTCTTTAATACAGATTTTCCTTAATCAGTGCAGGACAGTTGTCATAATGCAACCTTCCATCCAACAATGCATGTTTGTCTTTATGTAGCTGTACATGGTAAAGTCTGCTTACAATTTATAAAGAAAGCAAACTTTATTGCCGACAGGTTAGTTACATTTTAGAATAATTATAGTATGATCAAGTTTTCACCAGGGTCCAAGTGTGTCAAAACCAATAAAGACCATTTCTTCTGCTGCAATATGGTAGCTACCTGTTTTAAACAATGCATTTTGTATGTTATTTCAATTAGCTAGTAATTTGACCTCTACCATGCATCACATCTCACTATCACAAGTAATAATTCCTCAATTAATAAAATATTCTGACAGATCACTACAGGGACATCAAGAGTTTTCACCTCATTCAAGTAAGAGTCACTCAAAACTGAGAATTATCTGCAGGGAAACCACAGCAATATTCTCTCACTGAGGAAATTGTGGTTCCCATGAGCATCTTTCCAACCATCCCTGTAAAACTCAAAAATCTGAAGACACAACTCTTTTCCTTAACTACCTGTCAGGGAGAAGACTCCTGATATGGTATTTTCAGAAGACCCTCAGAGTAAGTGATCAACTGGAAATTTTGACTGAGTTGTTTGAGATAACTTAGTATCTACAATTTTTTTAATTTTTTTTAAGCTGTTCACTGATATTGAAGATACTCATTATTAACAGAGATTTCTAGACTTCCAATACAATGTTCATATGCCCTAGCTACTAGGGGTGTTTGAGTGAAATATCTCTTTGTATCATGGCTCAGATAATTGCAAAGACAGCTTCTAAATTACATTTGTCAGTTTGCCAGGAACAGATTTTTACTTAAATGATACACTTTATTGCTGTATACACATTACAATGAACAAGCTAATGAGCATGGATGTGATATTTTGAGCAAAATGTGATTTATCTCACGGTAGGACTGGGTGTGGATTCTTTGAGGATTATAGTTATACTCTTCTCATATCTCCTCCATCTTTTAAAGACAAGTGTCAGTAATGATTCAAAATAGGCATAAGAATATCAACTATTTATCAATTTTATTATTATTAGCTTTCTCTCCTCTCTTTCTTCAAGAATGGACTTTTTTTTTTTGCTGATTTTTTGCTTATCAGCTTTCATGTTCATTTCCATTCCAGAGCAGTTAAAACACTTTCCAGCATGCCTGATGAACTTATTCTTCTTTTGGTGAACTATTCTTATTTTGGTTCTTGTGAGTTTATGGTTTTGATTGTGAATGTGAATAAATAAAATAAATTTTACTTCTAAATAAAAGCAACTTTTCATCTTTTAAAAAGTTACACAGAGATTTTCTACATCATTTCAGTGCCAGTCCCGACATACTTGTCTACATGTCCATTTCTAAGAAAATCAGGCTCTTTTCTTTGTCTCGGCCTCTTTGCTACAGTTTCATTTTACTCTTTACTATTCTGTGCAGGGAAGCATGAGTCATTATGAGTCAGTTCTATGTATATACCTTTTGAATATTGTAATAACAATTTGTATTCCAAACAGTAAGTCTGAATCTATTCCGAGATTGAAAAAGAATCATTTCACCTGAAAAATATGCTTAATGAGTTTGTATGTTATCACCTGGGAAGGTACAGGACCTTTTAAGTAAAGTGTAGTTCTGTCACCAGAGAAGCTCATGTAGTGCAACTCAAATTCAAATCACAGAAGTACAGAATCAATAAACTCACTTTCACTTTTCCTATCATGTTAAATAACATCTTTTTGAAGAAACCAATGTAGCCAGGCTAGAAGAGAGATGTAAGGATACAAACACTTAAAATTAAGACACATGTACCTTGAACAATTTTCAGATGTCAGATAGCTCAGTACTTCTCACTGAGTCAGTAAAAACACATTTAGACTGTTAAATAATGCTGACTGCCTCTAGTTTATCAAGGCCAAAAATAACACTGTGGAAAGGAACAGATTTTGAAGATGGGAAATTTGGTCTGATTTTGATAAATGACTTTAAGTTCCGTCAAATTAAACAAAACAGAAATCCTTGCCCTGAACCCTACCCACTATTCCATTTCTTTGTAAAAGTCAAACAAGACACAATAATATCTTTTGAAAATCATTGTGCTTTTTTTTTTCTTTTACTATTATGATAAATATATGAAAGAAATTTTCTGTGATAATGAATGCTGTAAATACTTCCTCTTTCCTTCTCTTTTATGCATCACTATCCATACCTGTTCTGCTTCTGCTAACCTGGAAACTGGGATGAGAGAAACAAAAAATCCAATCTTTGTCCCAAATATTAATAAAACATTTTTAATTGGGTTAAAAAAAAAATTATGTATTTGTTAGAACATTTTAAAAGATATCTACTTTAGTTCTTAAACTCACATTTCCCATTTTCCAGTGAAAAGAAATACATACTTAAATATGATATTTAAAATAATCTTTTTTATGCCCCTGCCAAGGAGACCATGAAATACTGGGTTTAAAGACCTCTTTTTTTGTTTTGTTTTGTTTTGTTTTTTTAAGAAATTATTTTAATAAACTCCAGATATTTCAAAGCTTGAAATCTAAATTTTCTCTTTCACTCTTTTTACTGCCAGAATATATTAGGTATAGATAACATCACGGACTAATAGAACAAGGTCAATAATGTTAGAGTAAAGTGGAGGAATACTTATGATTAAGAGGTAATTCAACCTGAGAATGACTGAAAGGATTCTTTGTAGTTTAAAGTAGTTACAAAGTTGCAGACACAACAGACATGTAAGATAAAGAATATTAAATCATGGCTGCTGCTTCAGGTGTCTTGTGTATAAAAAGTTCTTTTAAATGATTAGATATAATTTAGTTTTCATAGATGTTCAACAACCACAGATTTTGTTACTTCTTGGAAATAAGTTGTTCTGTATGTTTGAAAGATAATAATGAACATTACTGCAATGAAACTAGGAGATGCTACACAAAGGAACTAAACTTGAAAACATAATTGAAACCTTTACTAAGAAAATGAATCTCATGACTCATTTAATAGTCTTTGAAATGCACCACCATGAAATTTAAAATTCTTCATTCTATTCAGCTCATTCATCAAATATTTGTTAAAAAAAAAAAAAAAAAAAAAAAAAAAAGCAGCACAGCAAAAAACAAACCAGACTAAAACCGGAATATTCTAAGAGTGACTTACTAAAAACAAAACAAACAAAAAAAAATCACACACCCAAAAATACGCAACCAGCATTTTTAAGTACATGGCAAAAGCTGTTACCTAATTGCACTGCTACTCTCAGAAAGTTCTGAAAAGAGAATGATTCATCTTCTTCAAATCTCATAGTGGTATTTCTCAGGATCATCAATATGCATTAGAAACATTTTCTAGCTCCACCACAAATTATTAAAGATCTATTTTAACTTCTGTCAGTCCTGTACTCAAATCTAATCTTACACTGGGGTAATTTCAAATCAGAATCATACTTTCAAAAGCTACTCTGGAGAACAACAACTTATTATATTAACTTAAAATTCATTTTTCAATAACATTCCTCCACTAAAATAATTCCTTTAGGGATTCCATTTAAAAAGTGATGCTTAGCTAATCAGCAAAATAATAAGGTTTCTTTTCTTTTTTTTTTTTTTTTTTTTTTTCCCCCAAAATTATGAAGTAGTAGTTTGGAAGGTTTAGATTTAGATTTTAGACTTTAGATTTTTGCTTAGACTAGTAGCAGTAAGTTTATCTCTAATGCATACTGGACAAATCATTTTGTCGTCTAATAAATCCATCTTCACTGAATCTAGATCATGATAATTTAACGGGAGTTTTGTTGTACTTTTTAACCTGATGTTTAAACTTCTGAATATCTGCATTTATAACATGTGCTTGAATCAGCTATCTTCCTACATAGAGAACTTGAGCATTAACTGTGAAATATCAAGTAATGGAGAAATAAGCAACTACCGTGTAAAAAGACAATGTAATAAGACTTCAGTTCATAAGAAATTGTCATATAGATGCTATTTAAAATGCATTTCTTCTGGCAGGTTCAGTTTAACAGAAATAAAGGCATAAAGGTTTCTGTATTGTGCACACAAAATTTGGTAGCATTTTCTCTCAGTAGCAAAGGTCTTGTTACAGTTATTTCTGTTGACTGTAGAAGCATATTAACGTACTTGTATGGCATACTTATAATGTTTCTTTATCAGCCTGTGCTATCTTTTAAATTACTTCTAACAGGAAATGAAGTTTTAAGCTCTCATGGTTTGGTCTTTGATCTTTCCCTCTGTATTTGGAGCAAGGCTAAAATGATAAACAATGACTGATATTAAGTTACTTTGAACCAGAAACAGGTTACTCTTGAAGCCAATATTTGAAATTCTGTTGCAGATACAAGTAGCGGTAAGAAAAATGGAAATGAAATTAGAAAACAGAAAACAAATTAAGAAAATCTAAAGTCTCATTAGAAAAACAAAAGTGGAATAAAGACTTTGCATTTATTTTAGATAATAGTAAATAGTCTGGAGTTGAAAATAGTTTATAAAAGATATATTCTGGAATCAAGCTTGTCCCAGCAAAATCTTTTAAACCACAATAGCCCTTGGAAAGTTTTTATTTTATGAGAAAGTAAAAACAGAGTTTCAGCCTTAGGTTAGTTAAGAAAATGACTGTCAGTCATTTAATTATTTATTTTTTAGAATAGAAACCTGAGTAAGGGGAGGACAAGATAAGGATTAACTCTTGTTTAGGAATATAGGTAAGCGGGATATGTGGTCAGATAAGAAAAGGACATCTGGAAATTCTGTTTACACTAGGAATGGGTCAAGATCGGATTACTTTTCCAGAGACAATGGGCCTTCTCATCAAAGGAAGTCCCCACTGCTTGTGGCGGGGCCATATGTTGATAAGCCACTGATTGTGTATTCATTCAGCCTATATCTGTACCCAGCTTCTTCCTTACATTGGGTAAGATAGGTGGAGATATCCCCCTTCACAATAAAAAGGGGGGAATTGAGAACTCAAGAGAGATTCATTTAATTTAACCTTTTTACTAACTCAAGGAGAATTTATTGCTTAGCTTAGGAATTTGTTGTTTAGGTTAACCCTTTTGCTAACTCGAGGAGAATTTATTGCTTCAGCAGAGAAGGCCCCTGAGAAAGCGAGGGGGAGGAAAGATAGGCAGAATTAGAGATTGCTGAGGTATGTGAGGTGAGAGAAGAGCTTAAAACTGGGACAAAGGTCGAAAAGACATGTCGAGGAAGATGTCTGACTTCGTCCCGGAACGACCACCAGAGGGGGAGGAAGATGTCGAGCCTTCATCCAATGGGAGCTACCGTGCATGCACTGGGGAGGGGGACGGACTTCTGGAAAAGTAACGAATATGTTAATGGGTCTTAGGTAACACTTTTGAATATGTATGGATTGGCTTATAATTGTACCGCTATCTCATTTACTGGTGTGCAAGCTAGGAGGAGCAATCCCCTTTGCACCCGGAGTGTGGCGCAGCACTGAAATAAAGACGTACCTGCTTTATAACCTAACTCTGGGTTATAGAGTTTGATTCTGCAAATCAAACCGTGAAAAAAAAAAGAAAAAAAAATATAAAGAGAGAAATTCCTAGACAGCATGCTTTTGAACAAGTTTCCTGTTTTTCTGTGACTCAGATTAAAAACACATCAATTGACAGAAGTTTGAAAGAGTCCTCTTACCGTAACCATGTTCTTTATTTTCTTCCATTGTACACAGGAACAACTATTTCAATTTTCAAATAGATTTATAGAAAAGGAGAATACTTCCTGTATATGCACTACTTAAAAATTCTGTTCTGTGTTAGTCATCAAGAGTTTTATGTTTCAGTGATGTAAGTAGCACTGAACAAATATCATTTTGCATGCAAATGTGATGGGGCTATGAATCAGCCACAAGCCTGTGATGAGTATAATGAGTATATTCACCAAGTCCCCATGTTTTGTGTAATATGAACCTAATAAAAACAATAACAACAAGAACAAATAAATAAGAAAGCAGTAAAATGTTTAGAAAATCTTCATTTATATTGTTTCAAAGAATGTTAGAAAAAGTGATAGTGAAGAAGACAAATTTTTAAACAGAAAAAAAATACTTGGATCTCCTGGTTAAGACATTAAATAAAATACTTCAAAAGTAATTCTTCCCTCGCCACCACAATGGAGGAAAAAATGTCCTCACTTTGAGTCTTTCTTTCCAATTCAGCAACTTTATTTGACTTATGGGGGGGAAAGACCCATTCTATCCCGACAGTTTCCACAAAAGGCTGTCTTATATTTGAAATATACTACTCTGCTACTTTCAGGAATCTTCTGGCTATATTCATTTTGCAGTTTTTCTCATTGGATTTTTCAGAACCATAGTACCACCTTACTCCAGAAGCTCTTCTCAATGTTGCAAATTCTCAACACAAGCACAGCTTGAATGGGGAGTCTTCCTCTCTACTACTCAGCTATATCCTATTAACCAAAAACTATTGTAGAAGAAGCTGTTAATGAACACACTGTGTGATAATGGAGTACCTATTAGCACCACAAAGAGAGAACTTTTTCTAATAGCTGCATTTGAGGACAGTGGAGGAGCAGAATTGTAATTCCATGTTACAGGGTTGTCAACAAACTTAACTGTGGCATAGAAATGTACCATCTGAGTGCAATATTGGTAGAATTATTTTAGGCTGTAATTTGGCTATACTTTTGTTTTTCCCTATCAGGCCTTGTTCTGTTTTCAGTCAGCTCATACTTGCAATGTCACATGCATTTAATGAAGAAAAAACTGAATCTATGCATCGTGTTAACATTTATGGGCCCCAAAAGGGTCTTAAAAACTTAACCATCACCAAAAATAGTAGCTCTAGTGATTCACTGTCCCTAATAAATTCAGGAATTTCTTAAAATAATGATTTTCCTATTATTGAAGCAACTAGGACAAATGTGCAAATAAAATCAATTTATGCACAGAATCAATATTGGATTCCATTTCTCAAAAAGCTCAGCAATTATAATAATAATAATAAAATCCCTGAAAATTAATGTGAATCCAAAAGTTGATCAGAATTATAACTCAGAAGGTTCCTGAGCAGTATTCAAATTGATAGAAGTCATTCTGAGATAAAAATATGTTTTGAAGTGTAGAGATTTCAGCAGTACAGAAAATAAGTTTTCATCTGGTAAATTTTGTAGCTGCCCTGTTGTAGAAATCATTTTAAATGAAAAAAAAAAAAAAATCCCCTTCAGAACATGTTTAGATAATTTACACATCTTTATTTTTGATAAATTAAGGAAGAAAAAATCTTCAGGGGAAATAGAAAACATCACAAAGCAACCAGGCACAAAACTCTTTTGAAATAGCCACAATTGCAGATTATACAAAGCCAAGACCAGAGAAGAATGGCAGAGATAAATTTTTTTATAGAGTTTAGTAGCTTGAAGAAGTTCAAGCCACTGATTGAAAAACCTTACTGGGAAAAAAAAAAAAAAAAAAAAAAAAACCACCTTGAAGTTCAGAGAAACATGACTCAAATTTTTGTTCCTATTTAAAAGAAACAAACTAACAAACAAAAAAAGCTAGGGTCTTTGTACTTAAGTGTGAAGATTTTTCTGCCATACCATTATCAGCAGATATAGAAATATATCCATGAATCTAAACAATCTAGGGAGAATGGAAATTTTGGATTTGAATGTGAAATGTCTAACAAATGATTGCTAAATCTACACATAACACCTCTACAGTAGTCTTTGAGAGTTATTACCATCAGACACTCACTGATATGAGCATTTTTATGCAAAAGTTATTATCCTGAAAACAAAAAACAACACACTGTACCTGCTTATTCACAGTTGAACACAGAGAAGATTCTAGCTCTTCTTAGCCTCTTTGAGCCAAAATAACACAGTAAGGTTATCTGTGTACAGAGCATATAACTATGAGGTTAGTGTGTGCTAAAGATCAGAAAGTTCACAAACTTTAAACCACACAGCAATTAATTTAATACCTTCTAAGCAAATATTTTGTCCTTTTTCATACTTGAGAACCACCACATTATTTAAAATGGATTAATGAAATTTTATGTTCTCAGTAATTTGATTCTAGGATCAAAGATCTTGTATACTGCTGTTTCTGATATCCATACTTTTTCCCCTATTTCCAGAATCATCTAGTCAATTTTCAGAATGCCTAAGTTTGGTGAAAGCTTTTATATGAGGACTGCTCTGAATTTAATGCCTCCTGTTTTATTACTTTGTCCCATGACGTTAGAGGCAGATGTTTGTGGTATGACAGTAGAGGCTGAACCTTCCTATTAACATTCTGTTACATTTTGTTTCTGTGGTACAGATGGTAACAGAGGGGCAGTCTGAAAAAATGGCATCTGACAAAGAAGTGTTCATGAAGAAAAGGTGTGTCACTGAATTCCTCCATACAGAAAAAATGGCAGCCATTGACATTCATTGATGCTTACTGAATGTTTGTGGGGACCAAACAATAAGCACAATGGGGAGATAGGTGGTGCATTTCAGCAGTGGCAACAGTGACACAACAGACATGTTCTTGACTGCCTTGAATACAGTTCGGAGTGTGGCATAAAGGCTCTAGCTCATCACTGGCAAAAACACATAGCTAATAGTGGTGGCTATGTTGAACAATAGTATATCATAGCTAGAATGTTACCTATCAAATTGTGTTATACTGCTCATTATATCTGCTGTAGTTTCCATGGAAATAAATAGGGGGCATTGCTTTTAGAGTGATTTATGTAGACAGCTTTAATTCAGTTAAGGAGGTTGTTATTCTGCATGTGATCTCAGCTGATTATAATTTGTCATCACTTGCAGAGAAATCAGTATTTTTAAATAGTTCTTTTCATAATGCCACTGTGTATCATTATTCAAAGCATATTATAAAATATATTTTGAGTCAAGACAAAAAACTCTTTTTAGAAAATCTGAAAAAGTTGTCTTTTAGCTAACAGTTAACATAGATGATGAACATAAATCACACAGCTGGTTGATTCTCAAAGATCACATCCTCCATGCTGATAAGTCTATTCTAATATGCCAAAAATGGCAGGTAAGGAAAAAAAAAAAAAAAAAAAAAAAAAGACAAGACGCCTATACACATGAACAAAGTCTCCATCAGAACATAAACATAAGTGGAAAGCATAAAAAAAGTAAAAGTAATGCCAGGCCAGGAGGGGAACATGCAGGGTTCACATGTGCAGCCATAAAACACCTGCACATGTGAATCTTATGAGGGAAATGCTGGTCAATAAGAAAATATCATACTGTAACATCAACATTCAATAAAACATCAATAAAACATATTGTAGCATCATTAAAAGGAAGATAAGAGTAAAGGAGCAGACTGAATAGAACAGACCTGATAGCAAACAATATGGAAATATTTCATGTCAACCTTTACTGGTTTGACTTGCCATCATTCACTAGTGGCAGGTGATGGAGCCAATTTTATTATTATTATTATTATTATTATTATTATTATTATTAATTATCTTCATTGATAACCAGGAGGACAGGAAAGACTGTACCTTCGGTATGAGTTACCATTCAGAGGGCAACTTGAAAATCTGGAGGAATATGAAGACAGGAACTACATAAAGCTCCCACAAACAAACAAATAAACAAACAAACAAAAACATCAAATCCTGAAGAAGAACAACAGGTACCAATACGCACACTGATCACCAATTAGCTGAGAAACATCTTTGCAAGGAAGGCATAAAGGGTACCGGTTCACCATGCCTGGAATGACTTCAGCTCAACTTAAACAAATAAGCAAGACTGCATGCTTATAAAGAAGATCTAGAGTTTACTTTAATTTATAATCATGTGTGGGAAATTACATACTAGAACAGATATAAGAGTAAGAATATATCCAAATACATATATTAAAAACAAAATAAATCTGAAGTATTTTGACTCTTCTTCCTACACAGTACAGTAAGGTATATAAGCAGTAGTAGATATCAGAGATGTATAAGCAGTAGATATAAAAATCCTAGTACTTTTCAGCAATTTATTATGTGAAACGCTTAAAGCAAAATTAAGGAATTTTCATTTTTACATTTCATTTTTATATTTCAGATAGACAATAACTTTTTACGAGGCAACTTTAAAAACACAACCTTGACATTAATTGTTATTACTTAATGTTTTCTCACAAATTACTTTTTGACTGGCATCTATGAAAAGTTACACTGTAGAAGAGCTAGAAGACTCCTTCATTTAAAAGCTCAATGTGAGTTTTACTTTTGGACTGTATCATACACATGTAGTAAATGTTTTTTTTTAAATAAATATTCATATATATTCTGATTGTTGTATCTGTTCCAGTAAGTAATTTCCCTAAAGGTAATCATGTAAAAGATCACTTGAAATAATATGTACGGTTTTCTCATGGTTTTTGAGTATTACTTTTCTCCCATTTATATGGACACAAAAATAGATATAGTTGCTGCATGGCAAATTGAATAACTTCGTGTTTTTTTTCTACTGCATATCCTTTGTTCTGTTTCAAAAAGGAATTTGGGTATTTCTCTAGAAATAATTTGAAATATACTTTTATTCTGCAGCAAAAAAAAAAAAAATCATCACATTTACTAGATGATCTACATGAATCTCATGGACACAGTTTCGTTTGTTATACTTTTCTGACCTGCTAAATTATATTACACCAATTTATGTTGAATGATGTGGTATCACATCATGTTATATAGCACAGATTCTAAGTAAACTCAAATTGACAAAACATGACAAAGTAATGGAATATATCAGTTTTGTAACCATGTTCTTTTAGTAATCAAGTAATCTGCATACAAACTGCAGCAGATATTTTATTCTAAATAGAATATCCTATTTACTCCAACAGTATCTATTAGATCAAATGGGTCAAGTATCTGATGGAAAATATTTTGTCTTCTCTGTTGTTATTGCTTAAGCAATATCATACTGACATTCTTTTCTCATTGTACAAATTTTCATCAAGATATTCTCCATTCTTCTCAACATGCTGGAAACAGTACAGACATTAGTTGATAAAAACGTATTGTTAAAACCTACAACTTGTCTTTTAGGCAGTACTTGTCTTCATTAAATCCATGACTACTAAAACTACTGCTTTGGTAATTAAACTCTTACTGTATAAGATTTGTTCATCTCGTGAACACATGAAAAGAGCATTTTCAGATCAATAAACTTGGACTAAATTTTGCTTGATAAAACTATGTCGAGTAATTGCAATTATGGCATGAATGACCAGAAAGGTAGCCCTTTTCTCCACACAGTAAATGCAGTACTAAGCAAACAGCAAGCTACATTTACACTAATTCACCCCTCGTGTTGTAAGGATTCAACTGAAGACAGCGGGCCAATAACAATGCTGTTGTGTCAAGCAGATGTGTTACTAAAGACGAGTCTAGAGAAGATTGCTATACAAGACAGTGATGCTTAAACCAGCTTTGGTAACCAGTTGTAATCTAAACTGTGCCATGGGACTCCATGCATTTGCAGTCACCTAGTGAGCTTCTGGAGAGGGTACACACTGACCTCCATGCTACTGAAATGATATTAAAAATTGAGTTGTGACAGCTTTCTTCTGTTTCTCACAAAAAACCTCTGCACTGAATAGAGGGTACCCTTGCAAAGGTTAAAAGGACTCTCAATCAGCAAGAAAAAGTGAGCAATTTAGAAGTTAATTAAGAAGCTTAAATTTCCAAAGCAATTGTCCTATGTGCTCCTCCTAGTAAAAGGTAAATTATAGTGGAAGATATTTTGGAAAAATCACAATTTATTTGATATTTTCCACCTGTTGTAGTAGGCGTATGCTGGGATTAGGGATGTGACGGGATAGGACCCCCCCACCCCCCTCTGTCATTGGTTGATCAACATGATAGGCATGCCTAAGGGGTGTGGGTGAAGCAAAGCCACTATAGAAGCACGTGCCGAGAAGAATAAACCGCCATTTTGTCATTCACCATACTGGGGTCTGTGTGTGGTGATTTGGTTCCACCCGGGTATAGGGTTGGTTTCGTCAGAGACAACACCCTTGGATGCGGGGACAAAGAACATCAGAAGTTGCTTCGGAAAGCAACATCCACCTTAGTTAGCCATCAAGCTAGCTGTACATCTCTCTGTGCCAGATTGATAAGAGCATCTGTACCAGGAAACCACACAGAATTTTATTAATCTTATACTAAAAGACACAGTTTTTCCCATGCTTAAGATAATATTATCTCTTGGTTTTGTTTTTGTTTTCCCAAAAGATCCTCAAATTCAAGTAAGAATTTACCTCCTGTTCCTGGTAATCTATTTCTTGTAATAATGGCAAACTAGAGAAGGCAGTCAATGTAGTTATATAGATTTGTATAAAAAATGTTCCACTTACTATCTTTATAGAAAATTATGATCATTCTGATCCATTGTTCATAGTTTCATTTGTAAGTTTTAAAATGAAACATGGAAACCAGGGATGGCAAGAAATACTATTAAGATATACACAGACACAATATCAAAAAAAAAAAAAAAAAAAAAAGTTTAAATATTTCTTCCCATGGGGGAATACAGAAAAGATGAAACAGACATTTTGTAAGAAAGTGTCCTTCAGCTTATCTACATATATATCATCACTCAAAAGTATGTGGTGGTCTATGTGTGCCCTCAGAAGGCTAGATCCTCTACATAACAAACATGAAATAGTGTATAATATCATATACTTATTTAGTATGCTATTTTTGATTTTTGACCACTGGAAAAAAATAAAATAAAAATCTCATCCTGTAAATACTATTACATGCACAAACATTTCAAATATATAACCTGCCTACAGACAGCAGGTAGGGTTACTGGGTGTGCAAATAGTTCCTATCTTTTCTCTTTCATTACTGTCTGTTAAGAAAACTTAACTTTTCCTTTTCTTGCTTACCTCCACCCCCCCCCCCCCCCCCCCCCCCCAAACTGTCTAAAATTATTTAAGCCATATAAATTTGTTCTATAGTTTTGTTGCAAATGTTACAGCTAGTGAACTTGGTTTCACTTTCAGTGAAGATAACTTCTTATGAATAAACTCTTCCAATAACGAATCTCTGCATATATTTTTCCCCTAAAATATCACATAAATTCATTGTAAACACTATTTTGGTGACAACCCATATTTGCAGTCTGATTTATGCCTGAGTTTCAAATACAAATATTTACATAATACATGTGCATGTTAGCTTTCTCTTTCTGAAAACAGCTTCCTTTTCTAATACACTGACTCATATCACTCAAATATGTGAACAAAATCAGCAAAACCGTAACAATTTTTCTTAGTGCAGAAATAGTAGAATTCATGAAATTTAATATAGCAGATCAAAAATCAGTCAATACAGTGTTTGAGCATTATTTTACAGCTGCATACAGCAGAACCTTCAATCTCTTCTCCTCTGTGGAGAATATGTATTCATTCTATAGCTTGTTTTTCAAGTGGTATAGAATCAAGAATTTTGACAGAATTAAGACTATTTTCTATATTAGCTTCTGCTGAGATAACATTCCTGTTTAGATCAATAGGTCTTTATCAGTTGTAACATGAACTCCATTTTCACCTTGAAGATCATTCTGAATCTTAGGAAACAAATTGATTGTATATAAAATCCTTGATGTCACAACCACAATGGAGGGGTTCCTAATAGGAATATCTTAGTCTTTCCCAATTCTCCAGCTTTGCATCATTCACTTACATAAGGATTCATACTGCAGTCTTTCTTTGGATAACATCTCAGTTTAAATATATTTTGCATAAAGCTAAAATCATATTTTATTATCATTTAAGTTTAACCAAAGATATTACATTCATTATCTTCTCCATTCATTTAACACTCTTTTCTCACCAAATTGTGCAGTTATCAGAGCATTTATTTCAATTCCCCATCACACATGACAAGAGTTGTAAATACGAAATAAGACACACAAAAAAAAAATTGGTATTCTGACGTGAAATCATAGTTTGAAATTATGATGAAGAATTCCAGTGGAAATAGAAGTAATTTTACAGCTTTTTCAATTAAATAGATGACTGTATACAAGATCATTAAACCAGTAGATGACATTTAGGAAGACATAGCCTAGCTCTTGGATCATACAAGACCAATCACATTTATTGTTTGCTATAAAAGTTTTCTTGAATTACACATGTCAGAGTTTTTGTGGCAAAGTATAAGGTCTTTGTTAAAGGAAGCACTGGGAGCCCTGAAACAGTTTGAATTAACTTCAACACTAGGGAAAACAAAGCAAAACATATTTTATAATCTTAAAAATATATATTTTTTACTGTATTAGGTAATTTTTCTTAAGAATTATACTTTGCCTGAGAGCATGGGAAAAAATATTTCTGATCAAGGTGAAGATTAAAAGTAAAATGCACAATAAAAACTTCAAAACTGATGAAGCGTTGCCCATTACAGTATTTACCCAGAAACATCACATAGTGTTTATGAAGAAGCCAAAAGAAAGTCTTAAAAATTCACCACTGCTTACCTGTAAACATATGATCCCAATTTTTATAAAACAGCCTAGTTTTAGGACTGGTTGAGGTAAATTCAATAGATTATAGAGCTGGCTCTCAGATATCCTTTTTGAGTTGCCACCTTGTTCATTATTGCAGCTGGTCATTTGATGACAGGGGAATTTTCAAAACCTTAAGTGACTACCATCAGTGTTTGTCTTCTAGACTGCTTTTTCTCAGGGAGGCACACACTGGAGGAATAAAACCTCTGAATGTGAGCAGAGATTATGCTTTTCCTCAATGACACTTTTTGACAGGAGGTAAGGAGACATAAAAAGAGTACAAGGCAGCTTTAAGGTAAGGTTAAATGCTATAGCTGATGAGAACTAACAGTTTATTTTAGCAAAAGGAGGAAATCCCTCTTTCAACCCTACTCCACTAACAGCCTCAGTTACTTTGGTCTTTTCCTGATGTGAATTTTGTCTCAGATTCAACAGGACCTTAGCTTTAGCTGGCATAATTCTATTTCTAAACTATATCTCAAAGATTATATTAAGAAGGAAAATATAGTCTTGAGCATGAGACAGAGATGAAGAGCAGTGTATTAACTGCTAAGCAAGGAAGACCAGAGTGATATTTTGGTTTCATCAAAGAGCTAAATATCAACCCTAAACTTCAGAATGGGCTACATTAATTGCAACAGATCTATGAACATTCTTGGAAATACAGAAAATAAACCAAAACAGTTTTTTTATTTTTAAAATATTTTGGGAGTCTGACTTTTAAAAAAATCTGTTCAGTTTAGCAATGTCTGTTTTCTTCATGATTTCACAACACAAAAAGGATGTATGAGATAGCTTGTTAAACACTGTTACTTCTAGCCACCATACAAATACACAGTTTCTAAAAGCACACTGGTCCCTGTTGTTCTTCAACTTGGCAAATTGAAGCTGAGCAAAAAGGGGTTGAGGGAATACTGTAGAAAGAAGGCAAAGCTTAACTAGAATCAGTTATCAACTCCTTCTTGATTCAAAGTATATTTTGAATTTACAGAACTTTTTCATCATTAATATACAGTAACATGATAAACATTCAAAAAGACAAATAAGAAACATTTCTTGGTCTAAACCTGGACTATTTGGTTGGATGGTTGCAGCCAGAGTGTTGTGGTTACTGGCTCTATATGATTGTTTTCTACCTTAACAAGTGGTGTCCCCCAGGGGTCTTTCTTGTTACTGGTGCTCAAAATCTTAATTTATGACCTGGACAGTGGACTTAAGTGCACTTTCAGCAAGTTTAAGGATCATAGATTCCTTAGTCAGAAGGGACCTTTGCATGTTGTCTAGTCTAACTCCCCAGTGAAGAGGGATACCACAGCTAGATCAGATTGTCCAGGGCCTCCTCCAGCCTTACCTTGAAAGTTTGTAGTGACTAATCATCCACCACATCACCGTGCAACCTGTTCCAGTGCCTCACCACTCTCACTGTAAAAGACTTTTTCCTTATACCATCTTTAAGTTTGAAACAAATTTCCCTTGCTCTATCACCACAGACCCTGCTAAACAGTCTGTACTCTTCTTTCCAGTAGCTCCCCTTTAGATACTGAAAGACCACTACCAGGTCACCCCGTAGACTTCTCTTTTCCAGACTGAACGGCCCAAGCTTTTCCAGCCTATCCTCATTGGAGAGGTATTCTCTTTTCCAGACTGAACGGCCCAAGCTTTTCCAGCCTATCCTCATTGGAGAGGCATTCCATTCCTTGGATCTTTTTTGAGGCCTTCCTCTGGACATGCTACAATGTTTCTCCTTTTCTGAGGATTCCACATCTGGACACAGCACTCCAGATGAGACCTCAGAAGAGCAGAGTAGTGGGGCAGGATCATCTCCCTCGACCTGCTGGTCAAGCTTCTTTTGATGTAGCCCAGGATGCTGTTAGCTTTCTACACAGCAAGATGATAGGATGACACCAAACTGAGTGATGCACTTGATACAACACAAAAAAGCAATGCCACCTGAAGGGACACCCAAACAAGCTTAAAAAGTGAGCTCATATGAACCAAATGATTTTCAACAATGCCAAGTGCAAGGTGTTGCACTTGAATCAGCGCAATCCCAGGTATATGTACAGACTGGAAGAACTCATTGAGAGGAGCCCTGTGGAGAAAGGTGCATATCTGCTGGTGAGGGTCCAGAGAAGGTCCACAAAAAATGACTAGAGAGCTGGAGTACCTCCTCTGTGAAGATAGGCTGATGGAGCTGGCCTTGTTCAGGCTGGAGGACAGAAGGCTCCAGGGAGACTTCATTGTAGCCTTGCAGTACTTGAAGAAAGCTTATAAGCAGGAGATTAACTGACTTTATACATGATCTAACAGTGATAGGACAAGGACAAAAACCTGGCTTAAGATTCTTTACTCAGAGAGTGGTAAGGCACTGGAACACATTACCTAAAGCAGCTGTGGATGCCCCATCTCAAGCTGTTCAAAGCTAGGTTGCTGGATGAGATCCCAGGCAGCCTAATCTAGTAGGTGGAAACACTGCACACAACAGATCTTTGATGTCTCTTCCCACCTAAGCCATTCTATGATTGTGATTCTTGGTTCACATGAAAATACATGTGTTTACTAAGGTTTCATAATGATAATTGATACTCAAAAAAACCATTCAAATTAAAAGTCCTTTTTTTTCTTTTTTTTTTTTAAACACACAAGTGAGTGTAATGACAACACATCTTGAAGCATACCTTAAGAAGTACCCACAAAAGAATATATTTCATGCTCTTAAAATAATGAAAATTTGGGACATCATATCAAAAAGAATCAAAGAACTCTTTAAAATTCTTTGAAATAGATTTTTATTTTAATCTGCTTTAAGTTCTAATGAAGCAGCTTCCAAAATTTCAGAAGTCATGGACAGCTGAAAAATGTTACCAGTTTTCAGTAGCATCTGGAAGAGCAAAACAAAAGTATTTCTATGTCTAAACAATCTACCTTTCAAATCCTTACAAGTAGACACTGTAGAAGATGGAAAATTCATGCTGATCAGCATGTAGGATAAAACAGGGATACATATACACACTGAACCTGATTCCATTCTCATTTATTTCACTGACTTCAGTGTAGTGATTTCCAATGGTGCAAGGAGGAGGTAAACTGGTTATTAATTGACATTCAAAACAAGATTTATAACTATAATTCCTTCAGGGAAGTTATTTATCTCTCTACATGAGACAGAAATTGTGATGACTGCATTAAGATAGAAAAGCAAGACTGAAGCTCCAAAAAACAAACATGATTTGCAATTACACCTGCAAAGAAATGTTTTGTAAAGAACCATAAGCATTTATTGGAAATAAGAAGATGCCAACCCTAGGTGTTTCAGGATAGCTTCCACCATCAAAAATATGCAGGAAAAAAAGAATTTTAAGAAAATATTAAGAGCATATTCCTTTTACTTTTTTAGTCATATTTAATTTCCACTGCAGAAAAAGAATGGTGAACACTAAAATGTTCAATGAAAACATTAAAATAAAGCTTAAATTATATGTGTACAAGTCTTCATCTTTTCTTAATCTGAAATCAAGTCTTTCAGGAAGTTAATAGAGGTAATTATTACGGGTTTTCAAATGAGGCATAATCTCATTTGGGGAAACATAAAAGTATTTGGAAGATTTTCAAAGAAGTATTTTGCTTCAAATTTATTAAGCTATGATCAGTATTAGAACAAAGGGACTCAGATCTATTTTAAAATATCTATATATACACATATAAAATATTAAAAAACAAGAATGTTAATACTTGGAAGCAAGTGTTAAAATAATTTAACAACAGACTTATCAGTATTTTTGTGAGTTACATACCTTTCAACAGGAAGAACAGCTACCTTGCACATATTAGGATATAAAGAATCAAAATTTTGCTATTACACTCCAAATTCTCTTAAGAGATTGTGAAAAGCATTCTGTTAGAGTGAGGCAGAAGAGACTTTTAGTACCTATCTTTTTATTTCTAATGAAAAAATGAAAAAAATCTACTCATTTGCTTAAACACATGTATATTAATATCACAGATGTCATGTATAGCTGAATGAAGGGGTTGGAAGGTAGAGCAAAAAACCTATTGGAGGCCTGTACGTTATTGGACTTCTACTTAATATAGTTGTGTAGAGTAGTCCATAGTTTAAGAAGTTGCATCATAGTTTCAGAACATATTGAAGAGTTTCAACCAAAATAAGAGAGTCTTACAGGCATTAACTAGTTATTTTGTTTATTTCCTGATGTGCTGATTGTCAGGGGAAATTATCCTTTCACTTTTTCTTTGTCAAAATTGATAAATTATGAGTGTGCTGTTTGTCATTAGACCTACCAATCTCTTAACAGATTTATTGTGTTTTTCAGCTGTGTAAAAGGTGCACATGAAAGAATACACTGTAAATTCTGTAAAGAGTGACAAAGCAGTTCTGAAACCTAAAAAGACATATAAAGGTAAGGAAAAAAAAAAAACGTTACAGTACATCCTTATGCTAGGGGTATTGAGTTTTACATGAAAACACTCATTCTGATTTAGCAAGTTCTATTATTATCCAGACTCCAAAGCCTCTCTTTTCTTAAGCTCTTCTGCCAGTAGTAACTTGTTAGAGTTCAAAGAATAAATAATATTGAACAGTCAGTATTTATCTTTTTTTAATATCCTTAAGTGATACTACTTATATTCTCGGTATGGAATATAAATAGTTACCATAAATTCCCTGAATAACACAAATAAACTAGGGAAAGAAGTTGCCTTTTTTTATACATCAAATTCTGCGTAGTGTCTGTACCTTCTAGAGATTTACCCTGGAAAAAGAATATACTCCAAGTGCAAAAAACTCTTAAATAAGAACAGGGGAAAACTATGAGCATTGCACAAAAAAAGGCCAAAAATGTTCTTTGCTTTTATGACTTGTCAACCACAAAGAAAAGAAAGCAATGGAATTTAAGAAGCTATCTAGAAAGGAATACACTCAACAGTTCAGGTTACTAAAGCAAAGTGGAGCACGGGAGATAAGTATTAGTGGCTGTGGACTGCTAAAGAATATGAACAAGATATGCCCATTTGCTATACTAAAGTCTGTTCCTGAGGGTTTTGCTTGTTTGTTTTGTTCTTTTTCTTTTTTTAATTAGGAAACAAAAATGATTTTTGGAGGAAATCTTTATAGCAAAAAAGAAAAAATATAAAACTAATTGTCAAATCAGGACAGGCAAAAGACCACATTTTAAGGAAAACTGATCTAGCACCTTGGAAAAAAAAAAAAAAAAAAGAAAGATAAAAAAAAAAGAAAGAAAAAGATTTGTGCCTGTGTTTTCTTCCTTTCTGAATGTTAAGTAAATACCTTTAAGAATAAATAGGAGTTAGTTAAAGTATTAAATGGTTTTCTCTTTTTTTAATGCTATGTCACATTTTAAAATATAGTTATTTAGGTAAATGTCCTAACAGTATTTAAGAATACATTATATTGTTTGAATGTGCAACTTCATAATCTGACATACCAAGAGAGGGCATAGCTGTGGCTGCCCTACAGACATAGATAGATCAAACAGAAGAATATCAATGTGAAAGTTAAGATTGAATATAACTATATTACTCTTCATTTATTTCTATTATTTAATAACAGTCTTCCATTCACGTGAATATATATTTTCTTTCATGTTCTTCTGAAGTACATATATTATATTCATATAAACATACTTTTCTATTGGCTACTCCTCAGCTCCATATACTGGAGTAATTCTATTTAATTAGTTTTCAAGTGGCACAGCGTTTAGAGGGAAGAAGCCTATGACTTGACCCAAAGAAAACAAAACTGATTTTTATAAGAGCAGTCTGCAATAAGAAATGCTCATATTACCTTCTGAGGCTTTAATGATCAAGAATGATAGCATAAAATTCTGAAACATCCGTTGGTGCCAGATTTTAAGAGGAGTCTATGTATTTGACCCAGAGGCTTGAGAGATTGGGACAACAGAGGCAGCATAAATAGTTCCTTTAAAAAACATCTTGCTGATGATAGAAGCCTCTAGGGAGAGTTTAGTGAAAGTTTATATGGATATAATCCATATATTTCATATATTCCATAGGAAAAGAAATACTTCAACAGAGTTCATTGGAAATGGGACAGAATCAATCTTTTTTCTTTTTCTTTAAGGAAAAGAGCTTTCAAGTGTTACATGAACATGAGCAACACATACTGCCAGCATTTTTTAAATATAAACAATTCCATGAAAATTTTCTATAAACAAGGGGATCTAAACACACTGAAACAGATTCTTATCTCAGACTTACAAATTTTACCCCCTTATTGCCTCTGAAATCTCCAGACCCTATCTTGTTTACCTGTTACTGCCATATTGCTTTCTGTCAGCAGTACATGAAAAAATCTGACAACCATCTGTCACCTGCAGCTAAACATCCAGTTCAGAATATCCACTGCACTACCAAGTGCTCCATACACAAGCTTATACATCATTTACTTTTGGGAGAATAACAGTATGGAAAATGCACTGATTAAAGAAGTTAAAGGTAAATATTATTTTAGGATTTAACTCTTACTTAGCCCTACATTTGTTTTTTTATGTTCAAGTGCTACAGCTTTCACTCAGGTAGAGTTCCAAATCAGGAATAAAGCGCTAAGCTAGCTTTACTCCATATCTGGAGTACGCTGGGCAGTGCTTTTTCCATATCTGCAGCAATTCCCGCGCTTCGAACTGTTCAAAAATGTCTGTCTGCTTCTGCAATTTAGAGAGATCCTTCATTTTTAGGTCAGCTTGCCTCACAAGCTGCACTGACAGGCATGCTGTAAATTTCCAGACTAGAAAGCAGATGCTGTAACTTTTATTTAAACACAAAAGTTTAAAAAGCAAGAAAATCTTCCTTACAGATTTTCTTTTTTAACCACCCTGTTTTGATATATAATCCTTGTGCTTTACTAAGAAGATCCTAGAGTCTGGCAGTACAGATTAAACAACAGGCTTCTGATGGATATTTCACATTGGAGACTTTCAGAATTGAATACCTATTTCCCCATTGAAAAGGATGGAATATCACATCTAACAAATAAACATCTAATTCCACAATTAATTCATAGTAGTTTAAGGGGAGCCACACCCTTACCCACTTTTAGAAAATATTTTGTGATATAAATACTCACCTACAGATATACTCACCTACAAATATAAAATTAGAACTATGATTTTGCTTTTCTTTATTAATTGCTGCAGAAAAATAGCATTCGGTGGGCAGTCAGTATCAACTTGTGAATATATATTATACAGCACAGTGGATTATTCCTTTTTTTGTTGTTGTTGTTTTGTTTGTTTGTTTAAAGGTTAAGGGTTGCTATTTGCCTGAGGCAATTGCTGACAAAGCACTTGGCAGCAGGTTGAAAACATCAACAGTGAGTATATCGGAGTATACTACCTGCAAATATGCTTGCAAACAAGTGCCATCATTCAATTCATACATATTACCTAGTTAACATTTTTCTTAATGTATCCGGATTACTAGTTCATTGTATTATTACCTCATAATTAGTGTGGGTAATCAATTGAGAGAGTAACTACATACCTTCAGGAAGAACCTGCCCGATAACAATAATCCATTAGAAAAACTGGCAGTATCCTCTGATCTATTGCCCGCAAAGCTATGACTTGATGGAGAGTTTCATTCCCTCTGCTCAGCACTCCAGAAGAAAATCGGCACAATTTAAATATTTCTCAGGATGTGACAGCTCTCGAGTTCCCTGGTCGCATACTGTTCCCAGGGGTTGACAATCTGGTGTTCCAATGTGCACAGAGCGGTGAAGATGAATTGAAAAAGCTTGAGATAAATTAGGGATGGCTAAGTTAAAATTGTCTCAGCTCCCGAGTCTCTCATCTGCAGTCTGCAAACCTATTTTGCTGTGAAAAAGCTAGATGGCAGGCTGCCTCAGCGAGTTCTTCTTAAGCGACAGGGAGCATTTTCAATGAAGAAAAATTCTCCCATTATCTAAGCTAATGTGACTGCAGCTAAATCTAGTCTTAAAAGTGTCTGCTAGCATGAAATCCATTCCCACTGTAGCGTTCGTCTAAATTACATGATAAAAACAAAAAAAGGAAAAAACAAAAAAAGAAAAAAACAAAAAAAGGAAAAAACAAAAAAAGGAAAAAACAAAAAAAGGAAAAAACAAAAAAAGGAAAAAACAAAAAAAGGAAAAAACAAAAAAAGGAAAAAACAAAAAAAGGAAAAAA
>JAPSGF010000006.1:3085813-3111647 GCA_035772895.1 Perdix hodgsoniae | reverse complement strand
AAAAAAAGGAAAAAAAAAAAAAAGGAAAAAACAAAAAAAGGAAAAAAAAAAAGCATGGGACCAGCCTAAATATTTATATGGAAAGAAATACTTAAAGTTTTTTACCTGACAGATGATAGTATTTTTCTTTTCTTTTCTTTTTATACAGCTGTGTTCAATAATTTAAGTATGGGAATTTTTCACTTTTTTTCTGATCTTTATATATTTATACTCAGATTATCCTTCTGCTTTCTTGCTACCTATTCTTTGTGTCTGCTTTTTAATGACTATCTGTGCATTTCTTCATTATTATCTTACTAAATTTTCCAGGAGAGAAAGTGACAGTATTTTCCCATACTTGGCACAAACAAAAGTGACAGCTAAAAATCTGGATAATTGACACATCTAGCCATGGTAGATAAGCCAAAAAGATATCTGGTTAATGTTTTCCCATGCCACCATAAAATTTTGCTAACAAAAATTATCAAAATTTTGTAACAGATTGTTGATCTTTATCTATAAACAACTTTTCTCATTACACCAGCTTGGAAAACAGGAGGAAAAGAGAGCTGAATTTTCCCAGACACGTTTAATGCCAGTTGTTGGACAAAGTTACTAATTTCCAACTCTTATGTAAAAGTTATTACATAGGTAGCTTAAGCAGGGGAGTTTAACATTACACACAGTAGTTAAGTTTTAGCTTTAGATTAGCTCTATCCCCTCCCACTTTGAATATGATTATAAAAGGAATAATTTCATAGAGTGGAGATCAGCTATACTCCTTAGTAAACAAACAAATTCTCTCTTCAGTTTCAGCTTATTCAACTTTCTGAAGTTCTAGTTCTCTGCAAGCAATACCTTTCTCAGGACAGAATATTCAGTACTATGAATATCCCGGTCCCTATACCAAACAGTATAACAGATGTAATTGAATGAATGAGAATATAGCCTTAGATCTGAATAATCCAGAAAACAATAACCAAATTAACCTCCAAGAGACAGATGTAAACTGTGCTCTCCAACAACCAGACATAAATAGACACTGGAAAACTTTGAGGAATCAATGCTTAGGTTTGTTTTCTCTGTTCTTCCCCCACCCCAAACTCCCACTATATAAACTAAACTCCCATAGTATGAACTAAACATGCATTCAAATTAACAAAGCTACACCAGCTGAAATGAAAAGGCATGGTCAACAACAACTAATTTCCTTGAGGGTTGTGTTACAGTAGTCCACAGAGCCAACTACACTCTACTTAAGTAGAGAAGCTGAGTCTACTAGCTAACTATTACACTCAGCTTTTTTTTTTTTTTAAGCAGAAGATCCTTCAGCTTTTGTCCCAACAACCCATGTTTGGAGCTTGCACAAACTTGCTGAGACCCAATCATTCATTACAATCAATATATGCAAATAGAATTTCTTTCCACAGAGATTAAGAAATGATTAGTTACTCATTATGTCTTGCACCAGGTTTATTTCTAGTACTACGACACTGACTCTGATTCTTCTGATTCTATTTGGGACTACACTGCATTTTGTACATAATTGTACATTGTCAGTGCAAAGTGCGAACAGATCATCATGTAACATCTTTTTTGTTTGTTTTAGATAAATAATATTAAACTTAGAATTTTATATTTAAGTTTGCAGATTACAGAACCATGGGTAAGTATATGAATATTGATTTGCTGATTTTAATAATCACAAATAATCATTTTCATTAAATCTTGAAAAGTGTATAAAACAGTTGATCCTGTTTAAGGATCTAAAAAGCTATTTATCTATTAGAATATCATTTACAAAAAAAAAAAGTTGGTTACTGACAGAAAAAGTACTTATCTTTCTTTGAGATTTTTCTGTTAGTCTTCTTATTTGTTTTCATTTTTAAATGTCCTCCAATAAGTTGAGTAAAGTCCTCCCTTTCCTCTGTTGAGCCTAAGGAGGCCACAGCTAGAATACTAGACCTGGGCTACACAGCGTAAGAGAGAATACCTTAGAAAATATGATTTATCCATTTCCATTGGTTTGAATCAGCAACATAAAAATTTCAGTTTGTAGGAGTTGTTGGATTTTTGTGTGCCATAAAAGGAAATTGAAAAGCAACAAAACAACTTCATCTAAAATACCATATTGGAATTTTCAGTTTTGATCACATGTTCACATCTGTGTTCTCTTCTTAAGTGAAGAGGTAGACAAACTTAGCTTAACACTAAAATGTGATGGAAAACACAGCAATATTAGCAGGGTAGCAAGGTCTGATGCTGCAGAAAGGGAGGATAAGCCCAAACGCTGTGGACACAGTAACAAAGGAAAAAAGCTGCTCACTCTTGGAAGGCCTCAGGTAGGCAGAGATCTCCAGCAAAGTACCGTTATCTCCACTACCAAACCATAACTGAGGTCTGGGAAAGGTAGATCCTTACTCCACCTCTTCCAGTCACACAAGGGCATTACTTGCACCTGAGCTCCCCTGGGTTGACCCTGTCTTTCCAGCACATGCTCAATCACTGGTTCAAGACATGACTTAGAATTTCTACTACATACAGACAGAAAGAAACATAGGAAGAAAGACAGAAATGTGAATTTCAGTACTAACAATGTGCTGAGTTTCATTATTTCAGTTTTGTTTGGCTTCATTTGTCCAGGGAGAGAATTTTTAATACTCTGTGAAGGAAGCTTAGGCCACACTGTAAAGAGCAGTCACTTGGTTTACAAGGTTTTAGAACAAGACATAGATTTATAAGAAATTCAAAGATACTATCAATGTACTAGTGCAGTTACAATACTCATTCCACAATTCCAATATCTGTTTGAAATTAAATGGACAATCTTATTTCATATTGGAAGCAAAGGTGATGCTTGTGGCACAGCATACTAGATACTTTCACTATCGCTGCAATACACATCATGAAAAACACATTACAAAACATCAAAAGAAACAGCAGCAACATTTCAGAACAATGTTAAAAAAGATGGTGACAGAGTGACATATATTGCAATTCTGTGAAGAACTGTAATAGACTTGACTACGTATCCAAAACATATATCCAAATTTATATACCTTAGAACTTAAAAAAAAATAATTTCTAGAAGACGAAGTTGCACACTGTCTATTTAGCTTTTAAACATATATAGGAGTTTGACTTTAGAACTATCCAGGCAGACATTTAAAAATAAGAAAACTCTGTATAATAGCGACTATACTATTTGGCTAAATCTTGAGAACTACAGCTCTCTTCCAATCAATAATTCTCAGCAAGGGAAATAATTGATATAAAGTTTTGTCATTTCTATGTATGTGTACACATACACATATATAAAAATTCGGAAAAAAACAAAACAAAACAAAAAAAACACAAGTATGTATACGTATAGATTCTTAGAGGATGAAGTTTAGTTGAAAATAAAATACTTATAAAATACTTTAAAATATGTTTTATGACCCTAAAGTTTAACGACAGAAGGTGTGACCCACCACTATATGTTCACATTTATCAAATATACAGAGACTAGAGTCTGCTTTTCTGCCAGTGCTCTTTCTACACTAAAACATGTAACATAGGAAAGTGGACATCCAAGTTGGAAGTACATAAATTTGAACAGGAAATATAGGCATTAAAACTTCAGTCTGACACCTTAAATATTTCCAGGAAGCAGGAAGTTGATACTTATTGAGAAGAGGGAAGGAAATATATGTTCTGAATATGTCGATGTTCATTGCCCCTTTTTTTACTATTGGTAGACTTCCTACTTTCAAGCTGCCTGCACTGTTTTTAGAAAAGCAAAAGTTTTTAATCTGAAATATTAAGCAGGGAGTTCTTTTTTCCTCTCCAAGACAGATAGATAGATATTTGATTTTATTTCTTTACTAAAACAGAAGGCAGTGGAAAATAATATCTCAAGACCATTTAATCATTTAAGATGACCCCACATATGAAGAAGGTATGAGGTAAATTCAACATACTCCAATAATTTCTAATTTGAATTTTGGAGTGGGTATAGGCTTCCCTTAATTTTGCCTTACACAGAATTATCACTGCCTGACAACTACAGACACAATTTCCCCACTTCCTTCTTAGGCTAAAACTTGTCTCAAAATCCCTGTTCCAGTTCTTATTAAACTATGTAAAATTTAAATACATTATGATTTAAAATTTAAATACTCTACATACATAGAAGAATACACACAAGCACACTTGCTTTAAGAGAAGTTGATTATACTTACTATCACCAAGAGACAGAGACAGATAAGGTAGGCTCTGTAAAATGTAACATTTTACTAAGAGGTCCTGACACTGTGTTTGTCAGAGGTTTAGTTTGCATACTTTCCACTCTGTTCCATATATTGAATATACAGTTGGAGTGCAATATGTGAGTTTCTAGAGCAAGATGTTTTATGTTTGTTTCAGCCAAAAGGAAACAATGCACCCAATAATGCAAAACAAAACATAGAATCTTGTGGCATATAGGATATTTGCTCCAAAACAAATATACATGTCCTAGTATGTAAAACAAAGGTAGGTAGAAATGGGAGCCGAAAGAAGAGTTATGACATCTTACTGTTATAGTTTAAATCACAGAAAGAAACCAACTCAGGTAACACAAATTAAAAACAAACAAACACAACCACGAAGTGAATTTCTTCTTCACACAGCTCTGCTGGCATTATTAAATGCTTCCAGGTTTATTGCCGTTGAAATTTTGCAATTACTTTAAATACTAATATTTATATTTCAATTTTCATAAACATTCCCAAACTGCTGGTTCTTTTTTCTTTGTTCTAAGAATTCTATTTAAATCTGCACAAATTACATTTAAATACGAAATCAATAGTGCAATATATTTTATTGATTAGCATTAAAAATATTAATAGATAAACAAAGAAAAAAGCGCGCTTAAGTCATTCAACAAGAAATCTCTCATAAGTTTGCACCTGATAGATAAAATGTATCTCTCTCTAGCTTCCATTGTCCTCTCTCTTGCACTGGTTAGATTGTAAGGAGGCGCATGAGCGTCTAAAGTTTAAGCAATCAATGACAAAAGATGCTTCGATTTTCCTGATTTAAACCTTTTAGCTACCTATGTTTCCTTCAGCTCTCATTTACATTACAATGAATAGAGTGTTACTTTGAACTCAGACATGAGCGTTCACCTCAAAAGCTCGGAGCAAGTTTACTCTGCCTATCTTGAAATCTATAAAGCTCGTGTGCTCGTGTAACACAAATTGATACCTCAACAGCTACATGTAAATTTAAGAGCATCTGGTTGGGACACTACAAGAAAATACAGTAAAACAAACCACTCTTTGTCTTGGGCCACATGTAAAATATATAATATCGTTGATGTGCACAAGAAAAAAATGTGTATATATATTTATTATTTTAAATTAGACATAGGGGGAAGTTGTTGCAAATCTTAGTAAGTTATCAAGGTGTTTGTCAGAGATTTTTGATGAAATCTTACTCTTCCTGTGTTTCATCCTTGAAAATGTACATACTGGCAGAAAGCAGTGACTTGAGTAAGGTGTGATTGTGAAGAGAGGGATATATTTCTCTGGTAAGAAAGGGCTTGTAGAAGTTTAGTAAAGAGATGTGATTAAATTTTTGAGTTGAATATCTGATTGCAACTCCATATGAAAATTTCCAAGAAAAGCATTTATGTCACAAATAAGTGTACTCATGGAGACAACTATGCTTTTTCTCTTTTCTTTTCCAACAATCTTGAAATCAATTCCTTTATCAAAATGGAAAGGGCAGTGCATATGTCTTTGCTGTTCACAAGACTGTGTTAGGCAAGGTTTCAAAATGTATACAATTATGTTTGCCATTACTTGAGATAGCACCACACCAAGATCTCCTCAAATCCTGGTTTCAGCTGAAACAGTATTAATAGCACAGTAATGGTTTGGTTATTGCTGAGCGATGCATGGGCGCCGAGGCAGGGGCAGGCTGTTAGGCCAGAGCCACGCCCGTGATGGCACGGGGCAGGGGGCTGCTGAAAGATGGACTGTGTCGGGGTACGTGGGGACTGAACGTGCCTGGATTATGCTATGAAGAGGGCGGTGGCTGCATTTCAAAAGAAAGCTGGCCAAATAAATCCTTGCCTATCTTTTCCAATATTTAACGCAGTTGCCTATCTTCTTCATATCCACGTTTGACTTTGACAAATTTCAGAGAAATACATGTCAAAGATAAATTTCCAGCCTGCATTCATGTAGAACACAAAGATTTTCTACTTAAGACAATTAAGAACAGTAGCAAACAGAACTTTTTTAGTTTCCTTATGTTTGCCTTCATTAGAAAATCAACGTCCTCAAGTCACAAAAGCACAATCTTTCAATTCACTTCTCATGACAAAAGAAATCGTTACTGCTTTCAGCAAGGAATGTGAAGGTGCATTACTGCACCTTCTATAAAGAACAAATGTGTTTTCATATCAAAGGTTTCTATGGGCATAACCAACTGTACAATGGTACAATAATGAATATTCTTGTAGCATAAAGAATATATGCAAGTTTGGAAAATGAAGTAACGTTTACATGCAAACAGTTTATCTGTAGTAAGATTAAAAATGGCTGTGTAGATGAGAATAATCCTTTGTTAAACTCATATTAAATGAATTGATCCCCCATTCTTCCCCTCCCCCCCCCCCCCCCCCCATAAATAAAAAACAGCACCAAAATAGAATATTGATATAAAAATTAGTTATATTCAAACAAGATTTCTCACCTAAATCTAGAACTTCCCTTTGAAATTTTTAAGTCTTTACAGAATGTTAGTGTTTGTAATATCTTGGCACACCAGGTAAATTCTGGAGGTTACATGCGTTAATATTTAAAAGAGCAAATGAAACGCAGAAATAATTCAGAGCGTCTTTGCATGATCCTGAATAAAATTATGATCTATCTCAAGCAGACTTTCAAAAAAAGCAAAGGTTCAAATAAGACAACTATGAAGAGGAGAAACTATATAGGAAAATAGGGGAGATCTTGATGAAAGAAAAAAATACATATTTTGCTTGATTAAAACATGAGGCATTTTGTGGAGACAGTTTCATGTGACTGAAATCCTGTAGATTTCTACAGTTTCCTGAAAGGTTGCTTACTGAGCTCTTTGGCTGTTCTGGATATCTGGGTTAAATCTTGCTCTCCACTTCCTAAAAGCGTAAACAGCTCACGTGCATTTTTCCTCTCTGCAACACTATCTACTCAATACTGGAGATAAATCCACTACTCTCAATTCATAACAAAGTCCTTTTGAATGCCTTTTAAATGAATGAATTGTTCATCTTAGTAGATGTATTAGCACATAGCACTCGAAGCGTTAGTAATTTAAGTAGTCCTCTTGCTCATTTTCAGGAATAATATCTAACTACATTATCTCAGTTGTACTTTGAGGATTCTAGAAATCAGCCAATAAATTATTTGGTGATTAGTCTTCCTCTGAGATTTGCACAGTTTCTTCTGCATTAAAACAGTGTCTTTATTCATCATCATAACTATTAATGACATTACTGCTATGTACCTAGATACATTTTGATACGTTGATTTGAGTGAAGAACAAGCTATTCAAGCTTCTAATAAAATCAGGAATTCTACAAAAATCTTTGTCAGCTGTGTTTTATTCTTGGATCTGCAAATCAGTATCTGAAAAAAGCATTACTTAGAAAACCCCAACAGCCTTTTGTAGTCTGAATTATAGTTTTGACATACCGATTACAGTTTTTCTGGACATGTACATACTCTCCAAATAATCCAGTTACTACATGTGAAACCACTTACAATATACTTAAATACAATAGAATAGAAATAATTTATTGATGAGAAACTCCCCTCTTCTTTTGGAGATGAAAATTAATTTTGCCTAATCACCGACTTCAAATATATATTTCAAGTAAATTGATGCCATCTTTTCAGAATGGAGGAATTCTTTGACACATCTTTGCTCCATACTTCCTGTCAGACAGCATTTTATCAAACTACCTCTCTGCTGACATCTGTCACATGGCAACAAAATACAATGGAATATTGGTGGAAAGGACCTATTCTCTCCTACCGTACATCCATCCCTGTCATGGGCCAACATAATAAAATAGGAGGTGCTACATTTGGAGCAGCACTAATTTATCATTTACCCATAACTGACATAAGTTTCTATGTATCATGAAGACTGAAGCAATTGGACAAACTGGGTATAGTGGACTTTGTAATTCTGTTTGATCCTGCAAAGAGTTGTGCATATGTTTAAAGTGAAACATGTAAGTACTACATTGGGTTTGTTTACCTATGGAATTACATGCATACAAAGTTGTTTGAAGAACTGATACCCACGTCATCCCTAAGGATATTGAAACCAAAACTAGGTTACTGCCTCTAGAACTTAGTTGGAGAGAGGAGGAAGAATAGAGATGCAGGAGGACCTTGTTTTTCAGCTGCTATGTGATAAAAGGTAAATCAAGCATAATTATTTTCAATCTTTAAGTTAGAGCCATAGCCTTTTTTTCCCTAGTAATATAACTACTTTTTAAATCAACTGTAGAAATAAGAAAATTTGAGGGGAAAAAAAAACAAAAAACAACAGTATTTTTTTACATTTAAGAAAAAGTATAATTACCCAACCTTTGATATCCTAATGTTTTTACTCTTTATTTTATATACTGAGAAGCTTGAAATTATAGCTCTTATTATCTTTTTTTTCTTTTTAATCAAAAAGATAATTAAAACAGGTCTCAGTCACGTGTGATGATCCATTTCTATCTCCTACAGTGGTTTGACAATTTCTTTCTAAATCTAATCTCAGAACATTTTCCTGCTTTAGCTGTGTTTCTATGTAAGTCAAGTATCCAGCCTGCCAGTTAATACTTCAACAGAATTCCCACTAATGTGATTTTTTTTTTTCAGAACATTTTCTTGAAGGACACATTTTTTGTTCAATGAATTTAAAATTTATCAAACTGTGAAAACTAAAGAGTGACTCCTGGCTGAAATTGGAGTTTAGTTCTCCAGGATCTGCTGCTCCAACTTCTGTCATCTAAAGCAATGTTTACTCTGCCAGCCTTTTCAGCTGACTAGTGTTGCAGTCCTTATTTCATGTTTTGAACAAAAATCTAAAGCAGCCAGGAGGCAAATCAGTGTAAGAGAAGTCACAGGCAAAAAGTAAAAGCTGTGTGCCCTTCTGGATATTGAGATAATGTTACAGAAAAAAAATGCTTATATGAAATGATTTAATATGCTCCTTAATACCATAAAACAGATCTTGCCCCTATGTGCTGACACCTAAGATTTGAATGACTGCATATAACAACCTATTTGCTTCTTGCTGTTCCTTGCTTTAAAGATCCTGACTTTCATTCCATCTGGAATGATTTAGTTTAAAAGGGTAGTATTAAAATCTGTTAATATGTTCAAGTAACAATATATTTTGTTAAGGAGTCTTTTGAGTAGAGACCATACTGATGATATACTGGCTTAATGGGGTGAGCATTCACTGAAGAACAAGGAAGTAAATTCTCCTAGCTGGATTTGTCTTGCTGCTCTTAGATTTTGTGTTGGTGATTTAAGTCTTATGTTTGTTTGGATTTTTTGGGTTGTGGATTTATCCAGAAGGAACTTGACAGGGTTTTTGTTTTTTGTCATTCATACATTAAAACTCTCATTCAAAAACAATACAGATAAAATCATTTATTTCTTAGTTGATAATGATTGCAGTCCTTCTTCAAATATTTACCGTGCCCCACAGAATAAACCTAATGTATTCATTTATTATTATTTATTTGTTTGTTTCTTTTTGTGATCAAGACCCTTCTGAATATTTTTTTCTCAGTTCAAGGTGAATTTAAATAAAAAGGAATTGGTTCAATTTAATACTATTTCTGTTCTCTGCTTACCCACTGATACATCTGTTTGGAATACATGTTTCAAATTCTCCAAATAAAAGTAGAATATCATTTTCCAGTTATGTATCTTTTCATATCACATTACTCATCTATTACTGAAATGCACACACATAAATAAAATTAATACCAATAATATGTACAGGCTGCACACCGCACTAAAACTCTTAGTGGAAGCTGTAAACTAAAATTTGATTACGATGGGCATTTGAGAAGGGAGATTAAAAGGATATAGTAGGACTTCAAAATGGAATACTGAGTGCAAGAGAGTGCTTTCTATAGCAGAGCTGATAATCGGCAAGGCAGAGAACTACACTTTATCAATAGTGCAGACTGCATGGCAGCAAAAGATAGTGCTTTGGTGGCAGACAGAGGCACTATAGTGAGCTTGGCAACACAGGAGAGTGCCTTTTGTAACAATGCAGCCAAAGAAAGTGAAGCCTCCTTGCTTCCACACAGAACTGATTTAAAAAATCTGCGCATCAAATAAACAGTGATCTGATTTGATTTTATTTTTAAAGTCAGCTGCATACGAAGGATACATTTTGACTATATACTTTTGTAGGATATAATATGAGGTTTTGTTTTAATGTTAATTGAAAGCTTCCAAAAATACAGGACTGTAAAATACATTAGTGTAATTGCAATAGATTGTATATATATATTTTTTTTTTCAGAAACTCTCCTCAGAACTCCAAAATTTCTATCTGAATTTTCAAATAACTTAATCTTTAAATTAGATTTTATTTTGCTATGGTACTTATACATCTTAACTATATGACCTACTTTTTTGCATGTACGTTAATATCTCTTGAACTAAAATACAAAAATCAATATACAAGAGATGGGAATTATAGGCAACAAAAAAAGAAGTAGAGAAGCATTTTTCAGACAGAGTGAAATTCAAGAACAATGCTTATCATAAGCTAAATCTAGCAAGGGACATTGGCAGTAAGAGAACTGGACCCCACACTTATGCTAACAACAATTAGAAGTTCAGGGCATATACATACATATATATATATATATATGTGTGTATATATATAATTTTTTTTTTTCTAATGTATGGGGGAATGAGCAAGACAGAGGCTGAACAACTCAGTGTCTTTTTGTCTGGACCTCCTTATACATTGCCTGTGCTCAGACTTCAATGTGCAGCAGTGTAACCAAGAAAGCTAGCAATTGACTGGGAGCAGCAGCTCAGAATTACTTAGAGAACTCAGATATGCCTAGATATACCAGCTTGAAAAACATTAGATTTTTATTACTCGTATCAGCTTAAAAGTGATGAATAAGTTGGTGGATCTGTTGCCTGTTATGTGTGAAGAAGAGTGAAAAATGTAGGATATATCTGTGATTGATCAAAAACTTAATGTTACACTCATAGTTAAGAAAGACGAGTAGAATCTGCAGAGCTCTGGGATGGCCAACTCCACCTCAATTTTTTGTCCCTTTTGTAGTACCTTTCCAAAAACATGCAGGATGACATTAGCCTGTTTTATACCTTGATCTTTTAAAGCCTTTTGACACTGTATCCCACAGCATTTTCTGTTGCAAGCTGATGAAATGTTGATCAGAATAACTGAGCATTAAATGGGCTCATAATTAGTTGGAACAGGCTCCAAATTTATTGATCAATATTTTAATATCTGACTTGTGGCCTGTAATAAGTGGAGGATGCCTCAGGCCAATACCAGGATCCTTATTTTTCAACATTCTCCTCACTTTAGATTATAAAGCAGAGTGCACTCCCAGCAATTTTGTAGATGTCACTAAATTAACAGGGTGAGTGACGCAAGAAATTTTATATCTTCAGTCCAGAGTGTACTTGAGGACCGGCAGAGGTCTTACGAAGGACAACAGAAATGAAGCATGTTTCACTGTGGTCTGTGTGCTGGCTGGCTGAGCTCTGCTTCTGTACTAGTCATAGCCAACAGCTCCTACTTAGATGTTATGTGATGTGTGAAGAAGGAAAAAAAAAAACAAACAAGCAAACATAAAAAAGCCATATTCATTAGATTTTTACAGCCAGCACAATGTGAGACAAATCTGGATTTACATACAGACTGGGGAATGGGAGGTTGGAAAACAGAATCAAGATTGATAGAGATCATGAAATGTTTGGACAGCAGTCTCAGATGTGTAGCTTGAATTTTAGGTGATCCTGTGTGGACCCAGGAGTAGGACTAGATGATCCTTGTCCCTTGCACATTGTATTCTAAATTCCTATCTACACAGGAGTAGCAAGTCTGCACTGGAACCAACCAGTGCCCCCTTAGCTCAGGCGTGAAGTGAGGAAAGGAGGGGGCTTTGGTACATAGAGGGTCACTTTTAGCACATGATCTTGAAGAATAAGTTGAGGAAGCTGACTGAGGGAGCCGGATTTCTGACATGAGATGAAGAGGTGGCAAAACAAGTAATATCAGACTACAGAAATAAAGGAACCAAGCTCTTCTCAGTACTGCTGAATAATGCACTGAGTGACAACAGCAAAAAAATGTGGTTTGGGAGTTTCAAGTGAATATTAGAAGACTGTTTTATGCTTTGAGAATGGTGTAGTAGTAGCATAGATTTTTTGCACAGAATGCAAATAAGCTCAGGAATCATCTAGTCAGAGCTATCCACAGCTGTCTGCAATTAGCATTGGTAGTACCCATCCTTTGAGATAGAGACTAGATCAGATCTAATGTGCTGTAGTTTATCTGATTCTTTCAGTTCACATGACAAATAAGTAAAACAGAAATTTTGTTATTTAAAAAAGGTCTTATTAATGACAGATATTTTTAGACTTTTTTTCTTAGTTTCACAAAGTTAATAGGATGGAGCTAAAAGGTTCACCCCAGAAATCTGAAAATTCTTAAAACACAAATTCTAGAAGTCACCGTGCTTGAGAATAACAAATTTAAAATTTATAAAAAAAAAAAAAAAGATTTTTATAATGTTATAATGTACCACTCACTTTTAAACATATAATAACAATATCATAAAAGTTACAAATTGTTGGAGAGTGCAAAAATCTATGTAAGGAAGTTTGCAGAAAAAAATGAGATGATAACAACTATAGATTACTTAAGCATTTAAATATTAAAAAGAACAGACAGAAGCATAGGAGCTACCAACAATTTAAAATGTATGACTATGACTGCATTTTCCTTCAGGTATTCAAAAAATGATGAAAACCTGGCCCAGATGCAATCACTAAATGTTTTGTCATTGATTTTTAAGAGTGCTAGGATTAAACACGAGAAAGTTTGCCAACTGTAATCTCACGTAAAAACAGCTCATGCAGAAGAGATTGACAGGAATTATTTTACAGCTTTTCTATTATTTTAGCATTTTATAAAGGAAAGCATGAAGAAAAATCAAGTCCTGATTCTTATTTCTGATTCTATTAAACATACAATGGAAATAAAATATGAAATGATTATCTGTTCCTTCCACAATCCTTCTCACTATGTTTTCTCTAGAACTAGTACCTACTACATAATGACTCATTCAAGATGATAAAACTTTAACACAAGAAATACAAGACTTGGCTTTATCATTATAGAAATATAAATGTGAACAATTTGATGCTGTCTTTGTCAGTTCTGTGTCCCATCAATAAACTTTCTGAGAAGTAAACATAGCCAATTTTTAAACAATCAACTAATATCAATATGTTGACACCATAGAACCAAAGGCTCCCGAAGTACCTTGAAAAAAAATGCATTAACTCTCATTTATGAAATGACTGCTACAACTATAAAACAGTTTTAAAAATTATCTATATACTGTTGATAGTCTTAGGTAATCTGTATTAGGAGACACGTGTGAAAAAGTGCATACTAGCCATCTTTGACCAGAAAATGTTTTTCAGTTTCTAGTTCAACAGATAATAATGTCCTTCTTTTTAACCTTTTGGCACATAAGATTTATTTACATATCAAAGTTTATTGTTGGAAAGAATAAAAACATAGTACATATGGAGTGACTAAGTAACAACCTTTGGAAAACATGACCAACAACAGTGTAGATATATTGTTTATGCAAGTACTACTCAGTCCTACATTAGCAAGAACAATAAAAAAAGTGTTATATCTGAAAAAAAAAAAAAAATTCTTTTTAGATGAGTTCACATGTTATTATACGAACTGGAAGAGAAGGGGTAATTACTGGTTTTGAAAAATTTTCACCAAAATCATTACACTGGCACTTTCATATTAACTTTGTATTCTGTTTTTCTTATTATATAAGCAGCCTGGGCATAGAAAAACAAGAAATTTCTATATATATTAAGTGGAAAATACACATTGCCTTATGAATTTTTAAATAATAAATGTTAATGTTTATTACTATATTTACCTTATATCATCATGAACATAGCCCACTAAAGCAGAAAATTCATATAAAAATTATGCAAGGAAAAATGAAATATGAAATAAAGTGTTGGAACAATATTTTTATTACTCGCTTTATTTTCAAGTAATTGGCAGAATGTTAGACATAATGATTTTCCCCCAAATTCTTTTTGAACACTTAAGCAAACTGGCAGTAAACTTTTAGTTTGACAGTGCTCCTGGTAAATACTAGCATGGAGGAAACAAGAGAAGAAGCATAAAAATCCTAAAGGCAATGAATAGAGAGTAAAAAAGTGTTAAAGAACAAGATTCAATAACTTGAAACATGAATATTTCAAGGAGAACTGTATGGTCAGCAGTGTCAAATCTAACAGAAAGGTGGAAGACAGGCATATACATGAGTTGTTGACAAGAACCTTCACCTTTTTCAGTGGCAAGTTCAAGGGAGCTGTTGATAAGAGGGAGCAGTAAACACAATTATAAAAAAAAAAAAAAAAAGCAACAGAACAAATGTCTACAGAAGTAAAAAGGGATCTTATTCCGTTTTATATTCAACCTAAGTAAACAAACAAGAAAATTGTCCATAAATGGATAGAATGAGCAACTAGATATTCTTTTCAGAGTGCTAACAACACCCACAAGACTTTCTGCTGGTTTTTCATTACTTAATGAAAACTTGAACTAAAATTTCATGGCAATATGTTGAAAATGGTGGCTAATCCTGCCAAAAGAATAATTTTTAGAGTATGTATGTCAAGATTTTAACATTTTTATTATTTTGCTTCTCTCTCGCTTGTTCTCATGAAGAGAGTAAGGTCAAAAAACATCCTAACTGTACATTATAAAAGAATTACAGTACGTGCAAAAGAACATGCTCATAGCAATTAGTTTCCTTACCCTTTGGCAGAGTTTCCCTTCCTCTTAGCACATTAAAGGCAAAATTCTTTTTCAGTGTGTTCTTATTTTCATCCTGAATGAAGTTTAGATGCCTTCACTGATAAGCTCTACAAAATGTAGCTGGTTTTTTTTTTTTTTTTGTAATTTTTCTTGTAAATTTATTCTGATTCATCAGTTGAAGTGATGCTGACAAACCCAGCTTCTGTGAAAGGCCTAAATATGTTTACATTTGATGTTTCCTATTAAGAGAAATAGCCTACAGCTTAAAAGCAAAGGGTGAACATATCTTTTATCTAAACTGAGACAGTATATAAAATGTTGCTTTTATATAACAGGTATCTCTTACATTACTTTCATTATTTACCTTCTTTTTTTTGTTTTGTTTTTCTGTTTGCAACATTAGTCCTATATCATGGATCTTAACAAACACCTTCTCTTTAGTACGGCAGATACAGAAAAAAAAACCTTTCTTAAAGGTTCTGCTCAGAACTTAGTATTAAAAAAAAAAAAGAGGCATGTTGATTAATTTTTGTTGTTGCTTTCTTTTTTCTTCATGAACACTATTGTTCTTCAAGACATTTTAAAATGATAAATCTGAAATTTGTTTTCCTGTGTTATATCTTGTCAGTGCAATTATTGCATTAGTATCCTTTCATTTGAAACCTGTAAGGTCATTACTTCCAAAATGTAAGGTCATCTTGTACACCTAATGGCATCAAGTCACACATTTATCTTAATAATTTAATTTACATATCAACTAAATAAAGGAGTTTGTATTTACAGTCTAAGCCCTATTGTAAAATCAGCAATCTGGAGCTGCTTATTTATTCCACTTCTGTCAAAAAAACAGGTAAATGCCAGTAATGCAGTATTAGTTGACTTTGTGATTTGAAAGTAAATGCAATTATAATTTAATTGTCATAAAGCTGTAATTTCGTATAAAGTAGCTCCAAGCTGTCGTATTCGTAAACTCCAACTGTTAGATGAAAAATCATTGATTTCAGTAAGAAGGAAGATTTACTTATGGACTTAGGCAAAAAAATTGAAGGACTTTGTTACATTTTCAGTCCATTTTCAAATTTGTACTTTTGTAATGAATTTATTTTTCAAAAAGAAAACTTTTTTTTTATTTTTTATTTTTTGGCAAACATGGTAACTAAAATAAATGTTGTCCTTAATCTGAGGCTGTTGCCTATTCCTCTTTCTCAATCAGAATATATGTCACAAATATGGAGAAAGGGAATTTCATTGGGTGCTGATTTCTGGAAATTGCTTTGCCATATAAATAGGAAGAAAGAAAATACCTACAAAGACTAAAATAAGAGAAGAGAAGCAACAAACTAAAAAACACAAGCATGACCAGCACAAGGAATGGACAGTTTGTATCCACGCTGATCGAAGCAATCCATAATTCCCAAAAGAAAGGAATGATGCTTTCTGCTCATTTTATTTTTGCCTGTCAAGTGAAAGGAAAACAAAACAAAACATCTGAGGGAAAAGTGTTTGTTCGGCTGGTTGGTTTTAATTCTGATGATACAACATAAAGGTGTCTCTGCACTGTAGGATGTATAGTTCTTGCTGAAAGGGTGATGGATTGTTCCACACAGGAAGGAAACACTCGCCAACTTTGCTGACACTTGTTCTTTGAAAGAATCTTGGAAATATCTTCAGTGCTTCCGGAAAACAGGGGACCCCAAAATAATTAAAAACAGAGGCAACAATCTGAGTAGAAACAAACTAATATACTAAATATAGTGCTGGAATGCAAGATAACACATTATAATACAATGTAATTAGAATTTAAGCTAATAAAGAAGAGTGTCCAAAAGATGGATAGGTCTCATGAGTTGAGATGTGCAGTCCGGTTGAGCAGCAGGGAGGAGAGAGACGAAGAAGAGTGCATCAGGTGACCTTGCCAGGAGTTATATCTTCTCTCCAACTGCAAAGCTCCCTGGGGTATGTAGTTCTTCTTCTCTTCTGGACAGGTGCCCAGAACTTGAGCATTAACATTTTAACTCCCAGTGCACTACATGATATTATGATGTGGAATACTGATAAACAAAAATCATAAAACCATGACATTCATACTATTTTTCAGTACAAGCTATTTTAAATATGATTATGAAGTTTTGATATTTTTTTGTTTTTTTTAAGTAGCTGTTTCACTGCTGCCAGCAAGATAATCTCCACAGTAAAATTATTTTATTATTATTTAAAGAATAAAAAATGAGGAGCAGGAGAAAATGTGGGTTATTTTAATTTGTATAATGCAAAAATTATATTTTATATTTACTTTGAAAATACAATGGAAATGAAACAGTGTTAATATTAAGTCATAGAGTTATAAACTTTTGTTGAGCTTACTCCTGAGACACTAAAGACTGTGCTGTACTTTGCATACCATTTAATTAATGCTCATGAGAATAGTGGTGCAGGTGCCAGGTGCTGTCATGGGGGCTGCAAGGATGGTGATTGTTATGAGAAGCCCCATGGATGCCTCAGCTGGTTCCAGCCAGCTCCAATCACTGGATGGTTGGAACTTTGGCTGTTAACAAGGTTAATTCACCAGAGAAAAATAAAGTTTTGGTCTACTTGTTCTCCACATTAGTTTGATTTGAGAACCTTATGTTAAATGAGTACTTAATTAAAATTTTTTAGAATTTACTCTTAAACATCATAGCATTTTTGTAAAGCTCAGAAGCACTCACTTTCAGAACAGATTACCAGTAAGACTATCATTTGAAGTGATATAAAAGATAAAGTTACTTCAGAGTATGGGGATGTGAATTCTGGGGCTTATGGAGGTGAGTTCAAAGGGGTTTAATCTATTACCATTCCTAGTTGGAAACATTATGTATGACAAGTCCATTTGTACTGTCTCAGTTCTAGGATTTAAATGTAATACTTGCTCCATTTCATATCCTGAGTACACTCGAAAAATAAACAAAAGAAAAGGAAAGATGGAACTCTAAACTGTTAATTAGTCACTTAGAATAACGCTAGTGAATGCTTAATCCAATGCCAAACAAATTCCTGGGAAGGAATGGCATTTCTTATTTACTACAAATTTGAGTAGAATTCTGCTGATCTGTTTTGCTTGTCATCACTAATAGAAATATTTTCAGCAAATCTTTTGGTTTTATGCTTCTACTCAATGATAGACACCACTGTTAAAATTTCTCCAATTTCTCATATGACTATGAGTAATTAATTCCACATATAAAATTTGTGGAATACTTTCAAATTCTTGAATAGACAGCTGCATAAGAAAATCAAGTATAATTACTTAACTTTTTATTTCACCATGAATAACTGCCAGGTTCAGAAACAATAATGATTAGAATATTCATTTATATTACTGATTAATAAATGTATTCCAGAGGGGAAATATATATATATATATGAAAATAAATAAATGATATATATATATATAACATATAAATAAATAATAAAATACATAAAAATTAAAAAATATTTAAAAACATATTTCATTCATCTGACATATTTTTTCATACATTTACATTCCTAAGTGCCTTCTGTTTTTACTGTAGAGAACTATGATCAAAAATGTCTTCTTCTATTCATGACAGAAACTGCAGTGATGTACTTGCTTAATGACATAGGTTGCAGAGAAACACAAACACTAATTTGAATGGACAGAAGTTTCATGTGTCCACTACATTCTAATCTATGAATCAAAATGATATGTTTCTACCTTTCTGCACCTATAGGTATGCTTTCTATTTTCTGAATTACTTCATCCTATTTCCAAGGTGGCTGAATATAATGAACACCTTGACACCAAGGTGAGACATGAAAATTTTAAGATATATTCTTCACACATCTTTAGTACGCTGTACAGTCCTCCTCTGTTCTATCCATTCTGCCATTTTCTGGAAAAAAAAAAAAAAAAAGTTTTCTTCAAGAACTTTCTATAGTTCTTGTTTACTGTTGTAAAGTATTTTACTAAACATGAGTACTAGCAGTTTCTTTATAGGTCATATTGAACATTTTAAATTGCAGTCTTAGATGTTTTTTCTACAAGATACTTTACTGTGAAAGAATCTTACTCAGAGATTCCCAAAAGTACTGCAGAAAGAATAAGTAATGCACAAAGGAACTAGGAAAGTCTGCTTAGAAAAAGAATGTGAGATGGTAACATGGGGGGACAAATTCTTCAAAATGAGAGTTATTACTTGCATTCAGAAAGACTAGACCTGCTGCCAATACATATTTGAATGTTACTAGTTCACTGCTGAGTAGTACATTTTCTGAAAAGAGAAAAGACATAAGGACACATATTACTATCTTCAAATTAGACAAAGCAGAAACAGAGATTAAAGATTTACTTTTATCTTACTTTATCTTACTTTGAATTGAATTGAATAAGAACTAGAAAGTTAGCATTTTTTTTCCATGTATCTAGTCTGATTGCAAAGCTAGTGAGAATAACTGACTGAACACTTCTTCCAAAACTATGAGTACATCTTTAAGGATGGACTAGGAAACTCAACTGTCAGTAAGTAATGAGCATTCTTAATAATATGAATCAGTGTGCATTTTCTGTCTAATTACAGAAGTCAAATTCCCAATCTTTCCTAATTTCAGTATGATGCCTTGCCCTTGCTACTTTTGCTGAAATGTAAATTTCTGGCATTAATAAAAGCATTCCATGCTCACCTCTTGCTTAATTGGTGATTACATTATTTTTTCTTCCAAGGCTATCTAAATTCTTTAAAATGCTTTTCTTCAACCATGTTTGCTTTCATTCCTGGAAAAAAAGTTACATCCTCCTCGAAATGAATGATGAAATATAGTCTGAACCACAGCACCAGGAAATCTCACTATGCCATACTGACCTTTGATGTCATCTGGAATTGATCGGTAAAGTCAAGTTCTTCTTGAAATGTCACTTATAACTTTTCTATTGCATCAAGAGATAGTTACTAGACAATGAACAGTATCAAAGGAAATTATTTTGTTTTCCTTAACATGATTAGGTAGGAAACAAAATCCACCATTAGAGTTCATACACTCTGAAGAATAGACATTGCTCTAAATTGTTTTTTATTTAGCTAATATACACCCAGAAATATTCTTGTGATTTTCAGATATCTTTTTTTATTTTTTTATATTTTTTATATTTTTATATATTTATATTTATATATATTTATATATATATATACTTTTTATATTTTTAATAACACAGCTGTATTTGAAATCCATTTATGTCTTAGTTTACTCACTTCACTGATGAAAGGCAAGAAACAAAATTAAATAAGGAAAAATAAAGTTAGATATACATACATTCTGTAGAGCCCATTCTTGAAGCGGTGTAATTGTTTTTATGAAAAAATAATAATAATAATCATATACCCACTTTCAGAGCTGTAAGCCCCTGTTGCATATGCAACTGGACTTCACAGGAGAGTTTTCTTTATTCTATATTCCTCTTTTGTACAATGATAATTTGAAGTTCTATAATGCAGAGTGAATTTAGAGCAGTTAAAAAACCAACCATACACCCATTTTCAGAGCTGTAAACCCCTGTTGCATATGCAGCTGGACTTCACAGGAGGGCTTTCTTTATTCCATATTCCTCTTCTGTACAATAATAATTTGAAGTTCTATAATGCAGAGTGAATTTTGAGCAGTTACATCTTTCTCTGAATTTTTAAAGGGTAATGTTCACTCAGCAGTACAAGTACATAATTATAAAGGGTGAAAGAAGCTGCATTCAAATTACCCATGAGTCTAAATGCTTGGCTCCGTATAATTACTTTCAAACTATTTCTGTCAAATACTCATTAGAGTTGAGTTAGTCATTTATATATATATATATATATAAAAAAAAAAAAAACAGGAAAAAAAAAAGAAAATCAAGGAAGAACTTTTTTCAGAATTTTTAATAAGAAAAGCTTGTTCTTTAACAAAATGTACCAGTTTTTTAAACTGGAAATAAAATTAGAAAATTATATACTGTGAATATTCTCAAAAACAGATTTGCCTGGTAATGATTACAGGAGGAACATTCAATATAGACAATACAATGATCCAAAATATACAGTTTAAGATAACAGAATGTTTGTATGTGAAAAAAATCTATTTTAAATTAATTTTAAATTTGTATGAGTTGTTAGCTTTTACTGCTCTCACATTCAGCAGCGACTGAGAACACTTGAAATCACATCATTGCCACGTAAACCAGTACTGACTCACTTTTAGTACACAGATGTTTACACATTCCCTACTTTAAATAAGTGAGTGACCAAGTAAAATCCAAATATAAACATAAATGTATTTCTACTTCACATTTTTTTTTCTGTGTAATGTTTGCGTTGCTATTTAGCACAAGAGACAAGGGAAAATAAAGGAAATCTGCCTTCTTCACTGTGTATGTATTTATGATCACCAAGATCACCTTTTCTCTGCATTTTACACCAGCTTGAAACAAGAGACAACCACCCATGGGCATCTGGATAGTCCAAGATACATTAGCTCCTTTAAATTTACCAACTCTTAGTAAAAGTTAACTTTAGCTCAGTTCTATATCAGAAATGGGTTCATATATTTAATTAATTCAACAGAGAACAGAATAGGCTGACAGAACTGAAGAGAAACAAAAAGTAGCAAATAATATGGTACTGTATAATGAATCATTGTTTTTAGTTGTGACAAAATTTCATGTTACATAAACCAAGAAAAAACAACAAAACTATATTAGACCACATAGTTGCTTTCTAATTAAAAAATGTTTCACAGAAAAAATAAAACCTTTGGAATTATTGATAAAGTTGTTGTTGTTGTTCAGTTTCCATATTTTGCTTGTTACTGTTTACATTCTTCATTCTGTAGAGTTAGACTTTCTGAGATCTAAAATGCAATCCGGAGTTCCATGCCAAACAATTCTGAAAGATAATTATTTATTGATGAGATACTGTAACAGTTATAATATCAGAGTACTACAGATAACAGTGTTTTTCTTTAATGTTATTTGGGACATATCAGTACAGTACATTGTAAGAAAGCATTTCAGGATTTTCAGTTATACAAAGCTCACAGATTTAAATGTTGTATATTACAGAGATCATCCGTGATATATTATCTGTGGAGGAGTATTACTTAATGGAAACTGATCTAGCCTACATGTTACCATGGGTGAAAGTCTTCATTGGATTATGTTGTTCTAGAACAGAGAAGAAAAACTATTAGGTATGGATTGTTGTGTTCTGGACGGTTTTGAATAATAATTTGGATATGCATTCAGTGTCATGGTTAGTCTGTGTCAGATATATGCATGTAGTAGACAATAAAAATAAAATTCCTCTTCATGCCACCTTTACTGTTGTCCTTTGAAATGCCCACACATGTGCCAGAAGTTTAATCACATATGAGGTGTAATATTTCTAATATCCATTCAGGAATCTTTTAGCCTAAAATTTCAGGTATTGTAAATTCAAACTTGTTGACTCAGCTGAAAATATGATCTGAAACATGGAATCTTCTTTGATATTGCTAGAATCACAACTTTTAACAGACTCTCTTTAACAAATCTCACTAATTCTGCAAGTTTGCAAGTGCACTCCCCAGCACCTTCAAGCAAATTTTTGAAGCATATGTTATACAGGCAAAAGAGCTGAGAAATATTTAGAATTACAGAGGATGCTCCCAGATACAAGAATAAAGAGTTAGGCTGAACTAGTTAGGGAAAGCAAGACTTCAAGATCTCATCGCTAATGTAGTGGTGATAATAACTGTAATGCTTAGCACAGAACAATCATGCAGAAGTGGCAAGGGAAAATATTTTTTGCTGTAATATCTACTAGTAACCAAATTGATCACATCTTTAGTATCGGTGATGAAATCCTCACGTAGAGAAGTATTTTTCTCTATTTGCTAATGATAATCCAGGAAACAGCCTGGATTTCATGAAAAAGAAATGGGAAGAATCAAGTAAAACTAGCTTTTTACAACTGGGTACATTCTAACTAAAATTTTGCATATTCCTTTTTGCTGAAAATTTATATAATTTCACAAGTGCCATGGGAATGTCATCTATATACTATATGTTTGTTCATTAAATATGTATGTTTCTATTCTACTAAGGACAACTTTTTTAACGTTGACAAGAATGTTGGTTTGATTTCTGTTTCCCTGGAGACTTTGCTTCTGTAATTAGTTAAAGTGAAGAAATAAATTCCACACCATAGCAGCATCAGGGACATTATGTGGGTGCTGGAATTCATCCACTTGGTAAAGCAACAAGGCATAAAATTGATAAATTATTATAGGTGTTAAAGAAATTCTTAAATGTAGAAAAACTTTTTTTTTTCTTAAGAAGCCATTTGATTGGAACACATCACGCTGTAAAGCAAAAGTGTTATGAAATCATGATTTGAGTTAATAGAAAAAAAATTTCATTTGAGAAATAAACAATTTTATTCATTGCTGCAAAATACCTGTATATCAGTCATTTTGTACTAAATTATTTAGATTGTATTTTTTTTAGTTGATTTACATAATTATTTATTAAAATGAATTGGTACATAGTACTAAAATACATTGATCTTAGCACCTCAGAATTATGTATTTCTTTTCCTTGGAAGAATAACTTTAGTTTTCAGCCTTAGTCATGTCATCCAAACCAGTGTTACACTATTTAGTGTTAACTGATCGAAATACAAAAGATATAATAATAATTCTGACAGATTTTAATGGAAAAGAGATAGTAAGGTAATTAAGCCTTACAATTATGTTGTGGTGAGCTGCAATAAAGAAGGCTTACTTATCACCAAAGATAAATTACTGAAAATTTATAGTAGGTGTATGTCAAAAATGAATTGAAAGTAAACTATAGGTGATTTGTCACTATTTCTAAAATTCATGACAGTGCAATTTGTTTTGCTGACTGCTAGGTTCAGTAATCAGGCTGCTGAAAAGAGATGCTAAGTGTTTGTAGCTGAAAGTCATACAAATTCCACAAACCCAGAGCATTGCAGAGAGAGTAATTTGTCTCACTACACCCTTTCTTTCATTTCTTTGTGCTTCCATCTTTGTTTTCTCAATCCTTATCAAGTTCACAAAGAAGAAAAGATTCCAAGGCAGTAATATTTTTTTTTCTTTTGTCAATAGAACTAATTAAATAAGTTCTCAGTCCATTTCATCTATCTCACACTTTCTAAGCTTCCCTACAAGGATGTTACAGAGGACAGTATCAAAAGCCTTGTTGAAGTCACAGTACACAACATCCACTATTCTCCCCTCATCTATCTAGATGTTCATGACACATAGAAGGTTACCAGGTTGATTTCCCCTTGGTGAATCCACGTTGACTACTCCTGATAACCTTCTCTTCTACTTGCTTGCATCCAGAATAAGTTGTTCCACCATCTTCCCAGGAACAGAGGTGAGGCTGACTGGACTGTAGTTTCTTGGGTCCTCCCCCTTTCTTTCTTTTCATCAATCAAGGTCTGTATTTCATTAATGATTTCAGTCCTAACTAATTAGGAAGATCCATAGATCGTATATTTCATGTATTAAATAAGTAAATCCTAAGAATAAGCAGGCAACTTCCCTGCTTCTTCTAATGTTGGTTGATGGTCAAGATATTCAAGTAGCATTCAGAAATGGAAAAAAATAGGTCATTTTTACTTTGAAAGATGGTCTTCTTTAGTACCTGCCACACCACATTTCCTTACAGTACAGTTTCTCTCTAGAAGGATGTTTATAAATCTATTCAAACATTCTGTTACTATTAAACAACTTATGATCTTGATCTGGGATAGGAACACTTGAGTTGACAAAGAATCATAGAATCATTAAGGTTGGAAAAGACTGCTAAGATCATCTAGTTCAACTGTCAACTCATCACTACCATGACCACTAAACAATGTTCTTCAGTGCCTGTGAAATCAGAAAATCTTTTTTGTTCATCCATTATTTGATGTATTTGGCACTTCTCAAACACTTGCAGTGCATGTCTTTAACTTGCCAAATAAATTAAAAACATTAAGCTATAGAAAAAGGAGTTAAAATTTTGAAACAGTGAGAAATTGTGTTGACTACAGAAGAGAAATCTCCATCATAAGCCTACTAAACCTTCAAAATTGCAGCCTACTTTCTCAACTGAACAGACACAGTCACCCGCTCCGTAAAATAAATTGTCCTTAAACTAAACCTGCTTTCTCGATAATTTGCTTTCTCTGTGCATAATTTGTATGTGGAGGGATCTGTTGAAGAAAAGACATTACCTAACTGATTAAGTCAAGAAATTGAAAAAGAGGCTTTCCAAGACAACCTGTTGCTTGGCCTTATTTAGGCCAATTGTCAGAACTAATTTTTGGTGGCTCAACATACTATGAAACAGTCAGTAACAAAGGGATTATAAAAATAAGATAAGCTGTTGTCACGGAGTTAACTAGATCAATCTATGCCTGTGACAGGGGGCAGTAGGTCCCTGCCGCCACACCCCCCCCAGCCCCACAAAGCGGGAAGGAAGAAAGGGAGGAGAAAAAAAAACAGCGGCAACAATCTATGGAGGAAAACTTATTTTACTAACTATGATATCAGAATGCAAAATAACACAATATAATACAATCTAATTGAAATTGAGTCCAATAAATCAAATAAGATAGGAGAGAGAGAGTTCCTGAGACAGAGTCAAACCTGAAAAGCTCGGAACGGCTAGGAAAGCACCCTCCAGCACCCACTGTCAGGCAGTAAGAGACTG
>JAPSGF010000006.1:3021240-3075663 GCA_035772895.1 Perdix hodgsoniae | reverse complement strand
TATATTGTCAAACCATTAATATATATTGTCAAACCATTAATATATATATAGATTTATGTTCAATTTTGTTATTCTTACACTTGCTAGAAATGTAAACTTTTTTTTTTTAGATGCTTACTAGCAACAAGCCAGTAAAAGTCTGAAGCATACAACTGACATATATTTGGCTGCCCTTCAAGGAGTCCATTTAATTGTGCTTGGAAGAAAAACCTTTCCAGTATCCAGATCTCTGTATGAAATTGGCTAATGCACAATTTATGCTTCTACCTGCCAGAATTTTACTTTATTTAAAGTTCAGATAGAAGTAATTATGTTCTCATACCCATGTCCATGGGATGTGAAGTGGCCACAGCTCAAGAAAGAACTATGCAAAGTGTCCTCAAGTCAGCTTTGGCACAGGCTGCCTATCAACACCACCTGTCTTGGAGGAACTGTTGTCAAGGTTTTACTTGAAAAACTCTCACTCAAAAGCTGACAGCTTTCTCAGTCCTGAGAAGTAACAGGCATTAAAATTACTACTGTCCCTTTTTGTCTTAAATTCTGCCTTTTGGAAAGGATTTCAATTCTATTTTCTACTCTATGTATTATTTCTCCTCTTGTACATCTTTACCTTTCGCATTCTTAACTCTTTGATTAGTCTGTCACATTCATTTCATACTTCTGTGACACTAAGAAAAGGATATCCACTTTTTCTTCGCCATAGTTAGAAAACCAAATGCTGTTCTGGCATGTGGAGGTGAGGGGGGCTGGCGTTAGTAAAATATTGTGAAAGTCTCACAAATCATTGAGAAAAGCATGCAATTAACCTAGCACTAAACTCTTTTTCTGAAAACCATGGCTCATAACAGCTATACAGAACTGTGAACCTGTGACTGGACATATGCTCTGTAAAACAGTCAATTAATTGTGAGATATTGTATTGTACCACCTGCTTCCATGTAACTCTACAGCTGTTAATACATTTAGGTTACCTTGGGAGGATGAGGTATGTCAAACGTATTCTGTTTCAGTCTTTGGATCCCGTGAAAGAATAAATACCATTTGTACAGAAAGCAAAGTTCACATTCCAATGATGTTAAAGGGAACTTTGCTATAAATATTAGTAGGACAGATTTTCACCCTGGCACAATTCACCACAATAACCTTTCTTCTAGCACAATGACATTCCCACTTCTGAATTCTTTCCAGGTTCATAAAGAGACATTTTAAATCTTCCAAATTTAAGTTTCCCTTTCGTTTTCCTTCCTAACATCATTTTGCTAGAGTTATGTAAAAGAAATACAATAAAAGAGGACTATAGATTTTTCCCTCTTCTTTCAAAAGCATCTTATTTTAACTATTGTTAATGAAAAGTACAAGGTTTCACTGCTAATAGATAATCATTTATTCTCCCTTCCCCCCACTGAAAGCAACCAGGCATTTAAAACTTGTATTTAAAAGATAACTAATTTTCAAAAATCCTTAAGCCAATCTCCATTAATTGGTGCATAGGTGGCAATGAAATCAGTCATAGAATATAACCAAAAACATTCCTGGAGCAGACCATGAGTAATTAAACTCTTTGCTTCATTAGACACCATTCATATAAACTATACTGCTTACAATGCCATAACACAATAGAAAGCATAACAGTAACAGTGTAGCAGCAAAGTACTAGGCTGCAGCAAGTGTGGACATGCACAAATGCAGCAGCTGTGAACACCGGAGAAGAGAAAACCAATCCAATCCAATCCAACCACTTACCCTTAGAAGCCCTCAAAAACACAGAAGTCTCCAACAAAACACTTGTACCTTCATTGCCAACCCTTAAATAATGTCAGGGAAGGGGTAGATCTTTGCTCCACCCTTTCCAGTCACTCAGGTGCATGGAGTCATCATGCACCTGAACTTCCCTGTGCTGTTCCTGCTTTTCCTCCAGGTGCTCAATCACTGGTTCAAGTTGTGACTTAGCATTTCCCCTACACTGCTTGTTTTTTGAAACTTTTTATTTATTTATTTATTTATTTTAAGGAATTAATCCAAGATGATTCAGATAGAATCATAGGCTGGTTTGGTTGGAAGGGAAATTTAATATCATCTAGTTCCAACCCCCCTCCTATAGCCAGAAACACCTCCCACTAGGCCAGGTTGCTCTGGATAGCATCCCTTCCCTCCAGTGTGTCAACTGAACTACTCAGCTTGGTGTCATCTGCAAAGTTGCTGAGGGTGCACTCGATTCACTGTCCATGCTGCGTACAAAGATATTAAGTAATGCCAGTCCCAACACTGATATACCTATAAATTTTAGACATTAAAGAGTAAAACCATTTTTTTGTTGTTGTTGTTTGTTTATTTCCAGTACTGTTTCACAATCTTCTCAGGGTTTGAAATTTTAAGAAATTGACAAAATCCTTCCTGACAATAAAGAAGTGAAAATTTAGAGCTGATTTATAATCTATTTTTTCATGTGTAAAAGTAGAAAGGAGATTTTTGAGACTACATAACTTCTAAATCTAGGAGAAAGGACATAATAAAAGTAATGATTAAAATTGAAATGAGAAAATTTACTCCGGCTAATTATAATGTGTCAGCTTTTAAAGAGTGGGTGTGATCTTACAACTGGAATAATTTATTAGAGAATGTTACTTGGTACTTCATGTCTTGAGAGAAATATTTTTCTGCAGTGAATTAAATTTTGTTTATTTTTTCTTCAAGAGAAATTCCTTTACATATTCTAAAATAGGTCAAATCAAATTGTTCTGTGCAAAATTTCCAAAAATATAAAATATTAAAAACAAAAAAGAGCATTTTAATAAAATCAATGTAGGATTCTCATATTTACTTTTTTTTTTTTGTGCCTCCTTTCTGACGAAAATAAAAAAGAACTATAACAATAATAATAAGAGCACCATGTGGGTTTTTTTGTTTGTTTGTTTGTTTTTTCATGGAAGAAAACTCATATGGTAAAGGCAAATTCACTTCTTCTCAACTGTCTGAAATTTTACTATTTTCATAATTATAAAATCCTAAAGTCCATTATCTTTGTTGTGATACATGCATTTTTCAGCTAAAGATTTTTCTGAAAATTTGTAAGAGATGGTCATTCTACTCCCCTTCTCTGAAGCATAAAGAAATTACCAGAAGAAAATAAAAATATACAGATATAATATCTGAAATTGCTTTTCTGTATAAAATGAAAATTTAGAAGAAAATTTCACTGGCTGCTTTGATGTTCATGCATACCTCACTGAGAAATACACAGAAGCTGATGTGAGAACACAAGAACATTTGTAGAGCAGAGATGAAGGCAAAGAAACAGGTTGTTTTCATGATTTGTTGTCTACATTGAGACAAGATTCTTGCTAAGGAAAATTTAGCCACATTTGAACTCAATTTCCTGTTGCTTATCTACTTTTGACTTACACATGCAAGCTGTGTTTAAAAAAAAAATAATAGATGAGTTCTTTGACCAAATTAAATCTACGCAGTAATGTCCACAGAAGAGTATGAAAAGAGTCTTAGGAATTGCAGTACTTAGTATATCCTTCAGTATTGATAAGAATGTGGCACTTCATGGAGAAGTAACATTCATAGAGTTGGAATTTTTGACAAATTTCATTTCTAGCATTAAGCTTTTTTCACACTACAGAAAGAAAAACATATTGAGTGTACTTCCATTTTCCACTGATTTTACTGAATTGAAATATTTCTAGCTAAATACATTGTAGCACATTTTAAAGTGTATTGTTGTGTTTTTTTCTTAATTTTTATTTTCTGCTATAAAAATTCTTCCATTCCCTTTATCAATAACGTGCTCAGTAATGATACTAGATCAAACTATAGATTAGTTAAATTCTCTTAATGAATTCAAAATGATTGTAGCTGAATTAGTCATGTAGGAAGCATTAGAGTCTGCATAACTTTCTGTAGTCAACGTGAAAATTCCAACTATGTTGTCAAACTTCATACATACAAGTTTATTTTTAAGGGTACTTACATAATGCTATTCTATCTGTTCCACTATGTTTTGACTATTCTTTATGAGAATTTAGGTAATGTTTATAAAAGAACATTGAAATTCTGCACTATTTCCAAATTTTGTAGTGGTAAATCACTAAAATCTATTGATATATTTCATTTAATATATAAAATTAATATAATTTAATATATATATTTAAAATCTATTGATATATTCTGGTGTACCTCAAAGTTTTTTCTAATGTAACTGTATAGCTTTCTGAAATAACTGTATGGAAGCTGCTGGTAAATTGTTACATTTGAGAAAGTGACCACTTAGAGACCTGTGAATAGCTCATGGCAGTTTTATGAATCATGTAGCATATTGTAGATTTTTTCTTATAAAAGGCCTACATTATTACTGTCCTTGCACTTTATAAATATATATCAAAAGATAATCAGCAGCTAAGTTAAATGTATATGTATGTATGCATTTGAAATCTATGTTGGGTGAGCTGTGTATCTCTTGAAGAATACATACACACCGAAAGTACAGATAGTGCAAAACAAAAGAGAAACATCATTCAATTTCATTCCTAGGAAGTATTACTTATTTAAGGCCGCCTAACTTGGAAAAGGTCCCGAATAAGCACAGCAAAATATACTGGTTTAATTTCTGATACACCTTTAACACCATACAAAAGGATTACTGATTTAAAGAGATTCACTTAATACTGTATCAATATTGATCTTATCATATAATTATAGATTTGTTTATTTGTTTTGTTTTGTTTTTTTTTTTTTCTTTTTTTTTCCAAAAGTTTCGGTAGGATTCACTAAGTTAGAATGAGCCCTGTGCTCAGATTTATCTTCATTTTTTTCAGTTCAGAGATTTTCATGCCCTGCAAAGTTAGGCACAAAGAAAATCTAATTTATTTTCTGTGAGTATAAAGTAAGGGCTAGAGTCAATAAAATTCCCTTTCAACATCTTAGTCACAAGCACTGGATAAAAACAGCCAAAAGGATTTGAATGATTATATTTGCATTTAATTAACATTTGGCAGCTTATCTAAATCTCTGATGGCTAGTACATGAATAATGCCAGATCTCTATTTTCAGGGCAGGAAACTCGTTCAGCTGAAGGTGGTTTTCTGTCTTTAAGAAGACAGTCCAGGTCATGACACATAAGTTGAAATACATACACTCAAGTTACACTCAAGTCTGTATTGTCTTTCTGATATCTACCCACCTGTTCTGGTATGACATAAAAAATGACTGTGCTCTTCCTGCTATTGGGTTGTGGCACATCAGAAAGTATCCCACAGAGCCATGAGTTGGAGTGACGTATCCCCAGAGAATAAGAAAAATATATATTACTAGTAATGATAAAAAAAAAAAAAAGGAAGAAAAATCCTAAAGGTAATTAATTTTGTTTTGTGATTATTTCTTCTTCCCAGGGTTTTGCTGACAAACTAGAGAAGCTCAGAGCCATCACACTGTCAAAAAGAACAATGAGAAGAAACACACCTAAAGGTGTTCTTGTATAAAGGATATACAAGCCTTCAAAATGTGATTCTTTGGGAGAATATATTTCAGTGCCTAAGGATCATATGGAACTAATAGGAACTAGAGCTGGAGTGCACCCCTCACATCTCTACCTTCAGAAAGTGATGAAATGCTTCATAATTCTACCAAATTTTCAAATACATTCTATTTACTTACATGTTGAGGTGACTTTCAACACAATTTACGAAGTCAATGTACTGGTCCTATAATAATAACAATTTTCTGTAGGACTAATTACAAGACATTGCAGTAATTTCATTATTCAGTGTAAACAATCAGATTTTTAAAATCACTGAGAAAAACTGTATTCAAAAAGCTGGTGGGATCTCCAAGAATTGCATTATAAAACAAAATTAAAAAAAATATTTTGGACTTGAAAATGCTAAATCTCCAGCTCTGTGCAGAAGGACCTGTTGAAAAGTTCCCTTAGTATTCAGTGTTCCTTTCTTAACATGCATTAGGAAGTTAATCTCAACTACTGAGAGTTCTGTCAAAGAGTTAAGTAGATCATTCTATGCCCGTGACAGGGAGCAGTAGGCCCCTGCCATCCCCACCTCCCCCTCAGCCCCACAAAATGGGAAGGAAAGAAGGGAGGAAAAAAAAACAGCGGCAATAATCTATGGAGGAAAACTTATTTTACTAACTATGCAAAATAACACAATATAATACAATCTAATTGAATTTGAGTCCAATAAATCAAATAAGATAGGAGAGAGTTCCTGAGACAGAGTCAAACCTGAAAAGCTTGGAACAGCTAGAAAGCACCCTCCAGCACCCACTGCCAGGCAGTAAGAGACTGCCCCCCCACCCAGAAGGGTCAGATCCCATGACTTCCGTCATGTACAGGGATAGGTACCTGGAATTGGAGCATTAACACTTTAATTCCAATATACTACATGATGTGTTGATGTGGAATACTGAAAACCAAAAAATGTAAAACCATGTCAAGTTCAGAGTAAAATAAAGAGACACACAGCTCCTCAGAGCAGTTTGACTGCTGTTCCAAGCTGGAGTTTCAAGTAACTTTCAAGATGATTTTCCCAAACTTAATGGGCATTCAGTAATTTATGTACCTAGTGTCAGGAAAAAGACACTAAACTCCCTCTGAATAAAGATGTGTGATCTTAGATATAAGATCTAAACTGTGTCTGTCTGTGCTTGGCAAAGACAAACAAAAAACCACACAATTAACTCAATGCATTTTTATTTTGCTCCTGTCATGAACGTCACTTTTGTTATAAAACATGTAGCTTAGATACATGGATAAAAAGCTGAATTAGAGTCAGTAATGTCTTCTTGCAGTCTGGAAGACCAATGCTATCCTGGGCTGCATGCAGAGGGACCAGCAGGCAGAGGGAGGTGATTGTCCCCCTCTGTGCTTGTGAGGACTCATCTCGAGTACTGTGTCCAAGCCTGGGGCCTCCAGGGCAGGAAGGATGTGGAGCTGTGGGAGTGAGTCCAGAGGATGGCGATGAAGATGATCAAAGGGCTGGAACACCTCTCCTACGAAGAAAGGTTGAAGGAGTTGGTCTTGTTCAGCTTAGAGAACAGAAGGCTCCGGGGAGACTTAATTGTGGCCTTCTAGTACTTGAAGGAAAGCTTACTTGAAGGAAGCTTACAGGCAGAAGAAGAACCAACTAAACAGCCTGATAGTGATAGAACATTGAATTTTGAATGAAAAACAATGTCTGTAGTAAATTTTGTATCTCCAAATCTGGACCCTTTTGTATATTCATCTACAGTTTAGGATTAATGAAAAAGCAGGATGAATTGAACAGCAGGACTTCCTTGGCATAATTAGGTCAGGAATTTTTTGGTCAATTATGTAAATGCGTGTAAAATGAAAAGCATAGTGAAACTGACTATTTAGTATTATCTTATTGCCAAGCTTTCTAAGAGCACTTTTCCTATATTGATCTTCCACTTCTTCAGGTGTGCATTCAATATGATTTTAAATAGAATGGATGTCTCAGAATCTTTAAAATATAGGATGGATCAGCTTTATTCCTTCCAAAAAGGTTTAAGAAAAGTGACAAAATTGTCATTTATTGCCCTTCTATATAATGAAAATATCTGAAGATCTTAATGCTGTATTTTTTTTCATTATGAATTATGATTTACCAAGTAAATTCTAGAGAAAGAAACCAAAGCACAAGCAATTCACTGTTAAACAACTATGTCTGAAAACTTAGGCCTTAAGAAAGTGCATTTTTCATTTGACCATTGTCTTAGTTTAAACTATGATAAAGTTAATTTGTTGATAACACACTGATGTTTTCATTGTTAAATGACAATGTCATACAAAGAGTAAATAGAGTTTAACAGGAAAAAGTTTTTGACTTTACATGCTCTCTGAATTATTTAACATTCACAGAGAAAGAGAGATGAAATAAATCACCGAACAAAGTGAACAAAGAAGTATTCAATTTTTGCAAGTTGCCACTCTTCAGTAGGGCAAGTATTAACTATTAAGTAGTAATAAATTGAAAAGGAGCATTTATTCTTAGATGATTAATGGAAACAGTTATTAGGTGGGACAATAAATGAAGGGCCTCATCAATGACTTACATTTATCATTCACTGAAAAAAACATGCTTATTATTCTCACACAAACGCAAAAGAGTGATTTAAATTAGTCTGAACTAGAATCTTCAAAATGTAATTCACCCTGCATTTTAGGGGTTCCTTTATTAAACTTGTATCTGGCTATTTAACTGCTGTCTTCTTGGAATCCCACCCAGACAAGGTGCAACCAACAGAATTGATTTTCTTCCCCAGTTTTGAAAAACAGTTGAATACAATTTTCTACACTGCAGACTTGTGATAGAAATGTAAATAACCTGTACCTCAGTTTACACCTGGCATCAGTAAAACAACCTTGAAGACGTTTAGCATACATCATTCAGCTGAACACACCTTTCCCTAATTACTTCATTTCCAGCAAAGAAGTCAAGGCCTGGTGAGAATAAACAAACAAACAAAAAGCACCAAACCCTTGAAATGTTAACTTATTGTTATGTCCCATTACATTGTGCTCCCCAATACATTCTTATGTATTGTTATGAGCAGACCATCAGACTCTGCTATATTTTCCCACCCAAACTTTGGCTGCTTGTGGCCAAGGCCAACTGCAGAGTATTTTCACGTATGATATGATAGTCTCGCTCCAATTTATAGGAGGGAGAGGAGGTTCTTTTAATATATGTATACCCCATGTGAGATTAAGAAACAATGGTTCAAATGTTGGTCTGACCAGTTTATTACAGATGTTAATTAGGGAGATGGGGGAGGGGAGGAAGGACACTATTATGAATTAGGGTAATGGGTAAGGGAAGGAGGGTGATAGAAAAGACAGGAAAGAAGAAGCAGGGAGTCTTTATTGGAAGCAAGAGGGAGATAGTCACCACCACCATCCAGTTGTTTTTCATAGTTCAGTCTTTGATCTTCAGTAGTGGTGGGTTGTCAGGAATTGTTGTTCTGTTGACAACAACAACGGTGATGACAACGATGGCGATTATGGGCCCTTTTTTCAGAGTGGTCGAGTCAGCTGTCTTTGGAGTGACAGCTCAAATCCAAAGTGGTGGAGTCAGCTCTCCTTGGAGTGGCAGCTTCTGTCTTTGGGATCTCATCAGAAACTCCTTTATTCACATCTTCCAGGCCTTGCCAGCAGATAAGAGGGAGCAGGGATGCCCACCTGCATCCTGTTTTTCACAGGACATGATGGTATCATTCCCCAGTTTTCCCATACCAAGCTGGAGCTCTATAGTCACAGGCCAGATCTTCCACCAGTGAACACTCCTGAGCACTCTCTTCCAGAGGCAAGCAGCTCTGGAGGAAGGTGCTTTCAAATGTCCACAAAGTGATATCGATGGTCACACGGTAGCACCCATCACTTGCCTCCTCAATAAATCAGTTGGACTCTTATCACAAGAAATACCTCAGGAAGCAAGGTTTGAGCCAAAAAAAACCCAATACTTAATATATTAACATACATGAGGTTCTCTTAGCCAAGATTGGACTGTAAACAGTCTATTATTTATTTCAAATCTAAGAGGCTTCACAATTTAGGTAAAAAGTCAGAAAAAATAAATCTCAAAATGAAACTGTTTTGAAATGTACACAACGATTTTTCAGTTTTTTTTGTTCCACCCCTATTTTCAAGATTAAATTCTGTCTTTTTCCTAACGTTGAAGTCAGTTGACTGCTAATTCTTCAAGAAGAAATTCTGGATTAATCACACTTCTTATGACATTATTTAACATACAACCTACAGCAGCCTAGACAGAAAGCTAAATGAACTTTCAGTTCCAAGAGAAGGAAGTTTACTGCTGAAAATTTATCTCCTGATGGATTATCCCCTGAAAGAGGAATAAGAGGCTTCCCAGACACTCCAACTGAGTAAGTAGATCTAGACAAATACACTGGTTGGACTCATTAATTTGGTTCTATAAAAACAGGTAATTGACTTCCTAATTAAATCAATACATAATTAAGAACCTTTAAAGTGATATATCTAACAAGAAATCTATATCAAAGTGCAGTCGTATGGAAATTAATAAATGCTCCATCAAATAGTGTTATTGTGCTCTCTGCATCATTGTAGTTTCTAAGGAAATAAATAGGAGGCCTTACTTTCAGTGCAATGAACAAGAGAAAGCGTACTGCACTTCTAAAAATCTGCACCAGCAGAGGTGAGGTACTGTCGCTGTTGACACTGCTGAAATACACCACCCCGTGCCTCAAGTGTGCTCACAGCCACTATCTGATCTCCTAAATCTTCAGCAACTGTCGATAAATGTCAATGGGTGCAATTTTTTCCACATGGAGGAATTCTATGACACACTTTTGCTTCACACTTACTTCTACGTCAGATGCCATTCTGTCACACAGCTCCTCAGCCACCTGTCACATTGCATCAAAATGTAATGGAATATTTGTGGTAAGGCTCAACCTCTACTGCTGTACCACCAACATCCACCTCTGATGTTGTAGGGCAACCTAATAAAGTAGGAAGCATTACTTTAGTAGCATTGCATATATATTCATCTCACAAACCAAGCACACAAAACTAGCTATTCTCAAGCAACTCTGTCAACTGGGTCATTGTACAGTTTCTTACTTGAACAGTTTGGCAGAGCAAAAATGCAAATTTTGTGATCTTCCTGCAGCTTTTACACTGTGGATAATTCCTTCTGCACAGGGTTGAAGGTAAACAGGATACAAAAATATACAGCATAGGTATCTGATCTCATTTCATCATTATGGTACAAGAAGTGAGTCGTATGAAGATTACACTTTGATTTTAATTTAAAAGGGTTTTACTGGTAAATTGGATTTTGTTATGCTTCATGAGAATAATTTTCATGTACTGAGCTGAATTGCCTACCCTTACAAATTGATATGGATCAGAAGAGAAACTTCATTTCATGCAACCTTTGCAATACCCATACAGAAATGTAAAATTTATTCTTGCCATTCCTCTGTGGCTCTAATACATCAAAATTTATATTTAACCAACTAGTTACAAAAGTGTTCATTTAGCTTGCTATTTACTTATCAGTTTAATTTTCATCTATAATATCAAACAGTATTAAAAATATAATCTCCATTACATTTCTAGAAATACTTTCATTAATATGTATAATAGCACTAATTCTACACGTGCTTCATTTTCCTGCTTTATTACTATGCCTTTGCTGGCTAATCTTTGTCAAAAGAAATTGAATTAACTCTTCACTCATGAGATAATAAATTTGAATGTTATAAAAATTATAGGTGTTTTATTTTTTTCTTTCCTAAATATTTAATTAGAGTATAATTGCCTTGTTTTTTGCTTCTCAGAGGATTCTGTATATACTTTCCTTCATATTCTTCACTCAGGTCATAGAACTTGGTAATTAAGTATATTCTGAAGTTATAGAATCAGTTATGTCTATGAGATTCAATAAGAATTAAACATGAACTACAGATTTGGTGGAATGAAGAAATACTCAACTTGATGTACACAAATATATTGTGTTCCTCAGATCCAGAAAATAATCATGTTAAAAAATGTTTTAGTTATTATAGAATTAAAGGACATTTCCAAACAACATTTTCATGTTACACTTAGACAATAATACAAAAAGAATTCACTCTGTTTTGCTTAAATGAATGTTTCCCTATAATGTATGGAGTACTTTTTATATTTAACTTCCTTTATCATTTATCTAGTCAATATATTTCATACTATTTGCAATTTCATACTGTTAGCAGTGCTTGTAAATACTTGTAAATCATCTGGTGACAGAAATACAAAATTCTCATATTAGTGTAAAACTGTATTCCTAGAAATCATCCATCAGAGTTAAGCTTCAAAAACATGAAGCTACAAAATTTCAGGGTATACTTTTAAACAAAAATGATAACAAAATGTAGTTATTACTCTCTTAAGAAGAGTTTATTTTAAAACAATTCTTTTATATTTTATTATTTTTTGCACACTCTTGGTGTATCTTACGAAGTACTTATGATGTGTTTGTTTGTTTGTTTGTTTGTTTTTCCCCTGTAAAAATCATGCATCTAGTCCTGTAATAAGCAATATTAAACCATTTGAAAGGAGTAGCAAGTGGCTGATGAACACAACAGCTGGATCCTCCACTGAGGCCAGAGCTAACTTGTTAAATATTACAGGCTAAGCCAAAGTAAAGTTTGGGATCTAATTTGGGTTTGGTGATGTACAAAGTTTTCAATTTCATTGAAATTGAGAGAAGGTAAATGTGAAGCTAAGTGTCTTTGTGTGGTTTTACTTACACATTTTAAACATGGTTTTCTGTCATATATAATCACATTCCAGCTGTACTGATGTATCATAATCCAAAATGTATTTCTGTTACCCCACATCAGACAAAAAAAGCATTTTAGAGAAGTCAAACTGTACAAAGTAGGCAAACTTACATATAATTAGCTCATACATTTAAGATTCATTTTTCTTGATACCATCGTTTTCCTGTATTAGTAAATGTCTTGAAGCATTGTTTTGAATGTTTTGAAAAACGATGTAGTTTAAGTGAAGGATTTCTAATAAAATATTTGTTTTGTCTTACTATTACATATGTGTGCAAAGAAATTAATGTTTACATTCTTTTAAACACCTTTTACATTCATAAAAATGAAAATGTATTCTTGTCAAGACCATACAAACATATGTTTGTGGTCAACAAAAGTATTGTGAATACTGTTGCCAGGTGACCACCATGTGAGGATGAATACATTTCTGAGCACAGTTTACAATGTAATATAAGATTATAGGTTACTTATGAAATGTTGAAGGCTACTCTGCTGTTTCTATACAACACTATAAAAAAAATCAAGCATTTTTTCATACTAATTTTATTTTTCATTGAAAAATGTCAACATTATACGAAAATAATGAACAACACAAAAAGATGCAAAGAATCTCACCATTAAACTCTAGTGAAAAACTAGTGAAAAACTTAAGTCCATGAGCAACACTGAGATCTTATTCACCCCAACAATTATGCTGTTTTATTTGTTTGGTTGGTTCGTTGGTTTTTTTTAGGCAAATACTGCTTCCTATATTATGAAAGTATAAGAACATATTTATTAAAGCATTCCATCACCATTTGGAAAAAGAATCATATGTAGATACAGCAGTAATATTAATGCTATATATGCATAAATTGGACATCCTACAGAGCTTCAGATATTCACAAGATAGCTCCATCAAATGGTACAATATGTTCTATGTTCGCTCTGTGTGAAAACTAGTTACAATTTGTCACAGAGTTAACTAGATCAATCTATGCCCGTGACAGGGGGCATATGCCCTGTCCTCCCCCCCCCCCCCCCCCCCCCCCTTCCAGCTAGAAACAGCTAGAAAGCACCCTCCAGCACCCACTGCCAGGCAGTAAGAGACTGCCCCACCCGGAAGGGTCAGATCCCATGACTTCTGTCACATACAGGGATAGGTACCTGGAATTGGAGCATTAACACTTTAATTCCAATATACTACATGATGTGTTGATGTGGAACACTGAAAACCAAAAAACATAATACCATGACACAATTGTCTTCTTTTTTCTTAATCATCAGAATTAAAATTGTCCACATATTGTGGAATCAGATAGGAAAAAAAACAAAAACCAAAAAACTGAGACATTTTAGCATAGAAAATGGCAAAAATATTGGCTACATCTTTAAGTATTATCAAGATACAGAAACACATAATCAAATTCTCATTGCAAAGCAAAGGAACAATACTCAAGCAGTACCTTCTATTTCTCACGTTGTCCATTGTGACTAAGAAAAAATAGCACTAGCAAAGAACTTCCTCTGTTGCTAAAGGTATGTTAATTGAGGTTTAAAATAAATCTAGAAAATAGTTCCTTTGAACCATATTGTCTTTTCATCTTCCCTTTATATAGTTTGACTAAGTCATGAACTGTGACCTTAGACTTGTTGGACAGATGAGTGTGGCAAAGTCAAGATATTATTCAGGTGTGCAATTCACCATCATCAGTTATTTTATTGGTTTGCCAAAAAGGAACTACTGTTTCTTTTATTTTTAAGTATGTCTGAGGCGCTGATCTCCACTGCAAGCAAAAAAAAAACGTTGCATGGGAATGAAAAATGTGCTGGAAAGGTTCATACTGGACATGAGGAAAAAGATCTTTACCATTGGGGATGATAAAAGACTAGAGGAGGCTTCCTAGAGGGGCTAGTTGAAGCCCCATGTCTGCTAGCATTCAAGAGGCATTTGGATAATGCCTTTATTAATGTTTTAACTTTTGGTTAGCCCTGAAATGGTCAGGCAGTTGGACTAGATGATCTTGAAGGACTCTTCCAAGCAAACTTCTCTCCCCTCTTCCCCTCCCCTTCCCTCACTTTCTATAAAGATAGTCATATGAACATCAATATTTCATGCCAAATCTTCTGTATTTACAAAAAGATACAATATCCAGAAATATGAAATATTCTTCAAATTTTCTGCTGTTGGTAGCATCACTTATTTCTATTAAATGTGACAGAGAGGCCACATAGATAGCTCCAGCTATTTAAAATTTAGGGACTACTATAAACTAATGTATTTAAACTGCTAATATGTACAGGAAGTTACTAAAAGCTTGAGTCAAAGCAGCTATTCTTATCTTAGGTGAATTTTTTAGGTTGGAATAGGTTATTGCACGCCTATGTATCTCATTTGGCCCTAAAGGGAACTAAGAATCTAGCTCAAGCTTGACATAAGTCAATGCTTTATCTCAGGTATTATTTTTGTGTATAGATTTTGTTACGTATACAATATTATATTGTAAATGATTCATAGGTTAATTACTATTTATGACTAAGATTGAATTATTTTGTTAATTAGTAATTGGCATTTATTAATGTTCAAAGTTCCTTTGAAATTCTCATATCCCTTGTTAACGCAGCTCCCTGGGTAATTTTTAATTGGAGAAAATAATATATTTTTAGTCCAGAGCCTCTTAATTCCATAATTGGTGCTGTTAAGTATGAGAAAAATAAAACATTTTGGCTTCTCTGCAACTGACATAAAAATAGCAGGAACACTGAGGATCTGCTAGTTGGAAACAAACAAACAAAGAAAAAAAAAAAAAAAAGAAAGAAAAAGTCTGAAGATAGTAATATGCCATAAAACAAATCTCAGAACATTAAACTTTTAGGGAAATGGCCTGAATACTCTGACCAGAGAATTCTGGATATGTGGGACTTGTGAAGAAGTATTTGGGAAAGAACTTCCAAAGGTTATCAGAAATTTGGGGTAGCTGATTATTTGTGATCTCTAAACAGAATATTTTGTGCAGGTTGGTTTTGGTTTTCATAGGATTTTGAAAGTTTAAATTTTAATCAACCTTGTCTCAGATTTTATGTCTTCAAAGTAAGTGAGCTTGAAAGGAAATATCTATATTACCTCTGGAGGTAAGTTGTATCTTAGGAAACACAATCTGCGGGAGTATTTTATTTATTTATTTATTTGATGTCTGTATCATTTAGCATTATTTTCAGATTTGGAAATCCATTATAGCCAAGAAGAAATTCTATCTCATCCCACTGAATTTGCACTGCACTAAAAAGCAACAAAGCAAACTTACATCTAAATAAAATAAAATAAAACAAAATAAAAATATTAGATGTAGACTGATTAATTTTAAATTATTATTTTATATTTAAGAAAGAAGGATAAAAGTCATGACACCAGAGGTATCCAGATAGGAAAATCAGATAAAGAAAAATATTAATTTCAACTCCCTGCTGTCCTTTGAGAAAAAAACATACAGGGGAAATTCTCTGTTTTCCAGTATAGAAGCTCATTTTCAAAAATCTGCCCGTAGTTAGGGAAGACTGGCTCCCAATGACTGTAAATAGCCCTTTCTTCTTGACAGCTCTGCTGTTGCAGTAATACTGCCAAAAGATATAGGCCTCAAGGTATCTACAGTACAGAATCAGTGAAATGTTTCACTGTGAATAATGTATTTTGGCAGATATTTGATCATATCTTTGAAAAGTAAAACTGAAAGTAGACTTCCAAAGTGTTCAGGCATTTCATCTTTTTAAAAGAGAACCTTTGATGAAGCAATACAGACTTAGCTATCCTGTGTCTCTTTTTCTCCCACTACATCAAGATATTAAGTTATATAACTTTGATGAACATATCTTCCCTTTCAGAATCATGGAAAATATATCCAAATGTACATTAAAATAATCCATCTGCAGATGTTAATTCCTTATGTTTCAGACATAACTTTTTCACAGGAACTTGAATACAGGAGTAAGACCTCAATCTATTCAGAGTTCAGTGTGTTCAAAACAAAAAAATTCATTGGAATGAGAATACTTTCAACATACCAATTCATTATCCATTCATGAATGAAATCAGCAATCACAAGAAAATCTCAGATTGAAAACAAAAATGGAAAAAGTGAGACAGATCCCTTGACAGAAAAAAAAAAAGAAAAAAAAAGAGAGAGAGAGAGAGAGAGAGAGAGAGAAAACTATCTGTCTGCATGTGCATGTTAACAGTATGTGCTAAAAAATTAAAGATATCTATCTGTCATCTATCTGGACTTCATTAAGGTCATTGAACACAGTCTGCCATAGTATTCTTCTCTTCAAATTGGAAAGATACGAATTTGGTGAGTGGATTGTGTGATGGATGAAGAACTTGTTGTGAGTTCATACCCAGAGAGCAGTAGTCAATGGCTCAGTGTCTGCACGGAGATCAGTGATGAGTGGGGCCCATTAGTGACCAGTACTGTGACCAGTGCTCTTTAATATTTTCATCAATTACATCAATGGCAGGATCGGTGCACCTTCAGCAAGTTTGTGAATGAAGGTGTCTGGTTGACAGGCCCATCTGATGCCATTCAGAGAGACCTGCACAAGTTGAGCAGTGGGCCAAGTGAACCTCATGGGGTTCAATAAATCCAAATGCAAAGTCTTGCACCTGGGTCATGGCAATACGAGCTGGGGGATGAAAGGATTGAGCACATCTCTGCCAAAAAGAACTTAGGGGTACCAGTGGATGGACATAAGCACAGAGATGTGCTTTCACAGCACAGAAAGACAACCACATTCTGGGCTGCATCAAAAGAACCAAGGACAAACGAAGTGAGAGTGGCAATCTTGCTCCTCTATTCTGTGCTGGTGAAAGCTCACCTAGAGTACTGTGTTCAAATGAGGAGTCCTCAGTACAGGAGAGATGTGGACCTTCTGCAGCATATCCAGAGGAGGGCCACAGAATGATCCACCTCCCCACTGAGAACAGGCTGAGAGAGCTGGGGGTGTTCAGTCTGTAGAAGAGAAGGTTCTGGGGAGACATGAGAATGGCCTTTCAGTATCTAAAGAGGCCATAAGAAAAAAAGGGAAGAGACTCTTTTGCAGGGTCTGTTGTGATAAGACAAGGGGAAATGGTTTCAAACTAAAAGAGGGGAGATTTAAACCGAATGTAAGGACGACAACAAGGGCAGTGAGGCACTTGAATAGGTTATTCAGAGAGGTGATGGATACTCTGTCATCCCTGGAGGTCAGACTGGATGGTGCTCTGAGCAACCTGATCCAGCTGTAGGTGTCCCTATTCATTGCAGGGGAGTTGGACTAGAAGCCCCATTCAACTTTGATTCTATGAAAATCAAGCTACACAAAACACATCACATTCATGTGATGTTATTTTCAATTGTGTTATTACAATTATGTTATTTCAATTATGTTATTTCAATTATGTTATTTCATTATTTGATCTCTACAAACTGATCAAAAAAAATATGTTTCATGGGCAGAAAGGAATGCCTAACTTATCATTTATTTATAGCAGCAAATGGTTGCTTCCCCTTCAAACACTGGACAACAAACATGATTATGAGCTTAATGTTTGATAAGCCTGCATGACCTATAAGTCACTAGATGCAGAAGTACTTTCTGGATAGATTAAGTCTTCAAGGGAAAGAGAGAGAAATAGAGAGAAATTGTGGAGGCAATGGTAACTGAATGAAACTAAAAAACTAAAAAAAAATCACAGTCACTGAAGTAACTGAATATTTCTAACTGTTAAAGTACATCTAGACCATAAAATTGCTAACACTTGTAAATTAAACTAACTTCTAGGAAGTTAGAAAGAAGGCTAGGGTAGGAAATTTTGTTCTCAATTGCATTAGTCAATTGTACAATTCATTGAAGCAAAGCAATGAACTAGATTTAAATGGATATAAATGAGACCGAGTGGCTGAGTGGATACAGTCAACAAATGATCTTTCTTGAAATATTTTTTTTTTTTCTTTTTGTGTAAAATCTTATTAAAGTGTTAAAAAATCAAATTAGTTTACAAAACTATGGGCACAAGAATACATTTTTTAATCATTTAGACACTTTTTATATATCTTATTAATAATATATATGTAACATATAGAATACAGGTAAATGATTTTTAAAAATATAAATATATTATAAGCATACATATATTACACGCATACATATAAAACCCTGTATTCATATGCATAATGAATTTAAATTTTATACACATTATGCACATGCATATTCATATTTTCAATGAAAAAATAATTCATAAATAAAAATTGATTTTGCTTTGGAAATGAAACAGTATTCCTATGTGTTTTTGTTTTTTAAGGAAAAATCAATCATGTAAAATCTATGTCTTTTTAAAAAAGGGGAAACAATGTGTTATTTTATGGTATAAAACTGTTTTTATGAATGTACCCAAAATAAATGGAGATGCATCACTTTTTATAACTGTAAAAAAATTGAGTGTGTCCTTTGCCTTAATATAATTCTTTCTCACTTCACCTAGACAATTATTCTTAGTTTCAAACAGGAATGGTGATTTTTTTTTATCAGGACACTTCCCATTTGCTATTAAAAATACTTGATGAGGGTTGAGATGGTTTTCTTGAAATTATGTGAAGTTAAAATTCATTTCATAGTACAACAGTAGGGCATCTTCTGAGCATCAGGAGAATTTTTACATACAAATGAGACAATGTGAAATTTATACTCTGGAGGTAATCACTAAGAATTCTAAACATCTGAAATTCATCACTCCATGGGTGATGATCTGATGTCTCCACTCCATACATAAGGATAGAATTACACTAGAACTCTTAAAAAAGTGGTCTTCATGGTCATAGAGGGCCAGCTTTAGGCCTCTGTGAATAATGCATAAGCACAGATGGAAAGAGATTTCAGTCAGAGCTCTAACCTGAACAATTACAGAAGAGCTTTAAAATACAATGAGTTTCTTTGATTCTATTCTTTTTAAAAGCTCTTACAATCAGTGCATCCTAAATTTATCATAAATATATGTATGAGCTATCAGAACTAAATAACTCATTTCCATCACATGATACTAGCCCTATATAGATACACTGCTTTTGTTGTTTCAATCAGAGTAACTAAAGATTTCTGCTGTAACTAATTTTTACGGTGTTGCCACAAAACGTAGCTGGTTCTGTAAATTATTAATTGTGCAAAACTTTATACTCTCTCCTGGAAACTGATTCTTAGTGTCTTGTTGCTATTACTTTCACCTTGAATTTCAATGAAACTTAAAATTGTCAGGGCGTGATCAGATTCAGAAAGACATCTTTTAGGAAGTATTATTTCCAGTGTCCTCTTTATAAATGAGCAACTCTAAAATATATAAAATAAAATCAGGAGTTTAGCAAAATACACACTAGCTTGGTCTACAAAAGAAGAACATAAAGCACGAGAGTACAAAAAACTACAGACAGACAGCAGTATGTGAAAGATAAAAATAAAAATAAAAATAAAAATAAAAATAAAAATAAAAATAAAAATAAAAATAAAAATAAAAATAAAAATAAAAATAAAATAAAAACCCTATATTTTCTGGAAGTGTCTTCTCAGCAAGGACAATGCAGTGGAAACTGCTGAGATAACTCTGATGGCTTGTCACACATCTACAACCTTTTTGGGTTTCTAAACGATTACTAGAAGGTAGTCTGCTCCTGAGATAGGGAATTTTCTCTATGTTCCTATTCTATGTAATATATATTAAAAAAAAAAAAAAATGAAGAATGGAGAAATTCATTATTTATTCCTTCAGGAGCACACTGATCTAAGATAACTTGTTAATTTTTAAAAGATCCAAGAAACCAAATAAAATGAAATTATAAAGGGCAGTCACATTTATTGAAGTAATGTAATAACGAGTAATATTTTGAAGAACGTTACATTTATTCATCCAAATAATTCTTGTATTTTGGTCATTGACAAGAGAAGCATTTTAGTGGGCTAAAAATGGAAGAGTAAGGAATTAAAAGATCAAAGAAGAGAAAAATGAAAGTGTATGTTTAAACACAACACAATTTTATTTATTTAATAGATATAAACCCATTTATTATCTATGCAATATCAAGTATCTCAGCAAAATAGTTTTCTTTCTGTTCCCTCTCTACCACAATTCTGTGCCCACATCTGTTTCTACATCCCTGAAGAAAAAAAAATACATATCTTCATACACTCTCACATTTTGTTATACTTTTCAGAACTATGTACAAATCCATGTAAAATCTCCTGCAACCAAGTGAGAAATGCATTTAAGATGGGGCCTCTACTTTTTTGGAAAAAAATAAAAATGAAATTGAAAAGAAAATAACGTCTAAGGCTCACTGTAATGCTTTAACTAATTAACATAGTTATTTTACTTCCAGCACGGAATCACTTTATATATGCTCTATGCCAAATTTGTTATTTTAGAATAAAATGCTACATTTCAAGGTTAACATAATAAAATGACATTGTTCTTCAGACTTTAATTTTAATTGCCTCAATATTCTTTCATTTTATTTTTAATATGTCTGATGCAACTTTTAATTGTGTCATTCTGTTCCACTTTTCATCTACATTTCTCTAATCTCATCACTGTCTGAATTTTATGTCTTATTTATAAGATAAAATTTAGACACAAGCAAATGAGTTGAGGAGGAGAACAGAACAGCACTTTATTGACATGAAGTAAGAACGCTACTAACATTTTTGTATACCTTGGGGGCAAAACTGAAGAAGGAAAGAAAGAACATTGTTTATGAACACTTCCTAATTGAAAGTGACAATAAAATGGTTAGTCATGAAAGTCACAATGTGATTCAAAGTTTAGAATTTACAAGCACAGGTTTTCTATTACACTGAAAATTAACTGAAGGCATGAACAGAAAATATACTAAACACCTCCTTGATAATCTAATTCAAAAGACAAGGAGTGTTAATCTAATTCAATTTCTTAAGTTGGAAGGAAGGTAATGGAAGAGATATCCATTGAGTAATTTAATGTTCTTTAAACTTACACAATTAATTAACTTTGTAGAAGTACTCTAACTATAGAATAGACAGTCTAGAAGATAGTGTGATCAAAAATATATTGAAAATTGCAATGGGATTAATTTTGTTAGGACATTTCAAAGAATTTACTGCAGAGAGACATTTTACTAATGTACTCATTTTACTGACTGCTCAGGAAAGGGCAGTCTCAGCACTATTAAAACAAATTTTCAGCAATCATAGACACTTTTTTTGAAAAAAAAAAGATGGGAATAAATTCCTAAATAATTGTGCAAAAAAGCAAGCTTCTGAATAGAGTGGAGAGCGTGCAATCTGAGAAGGCAATTCTCATTAGTGTTTTTATTTTAATCCTTTTATCACTGACGTAAAAGAAAAATTATTTCAGTTCGCTGAAGGCATAAACTGCTCACAAAATAGCTACAGAATCAGTGACATGCAAGAAAAGCACAAGCAGAGGAGAAGTCCTACAAACAGTTTTTAAATGGTAATCTAGAAATCTAATTTAAGATTTATGTACCTGAAGGACAACAAGGAACACTATACTGAATAATTTCAGCATTTAGTAACCAACAACACTCGAAAAACTGAAGAATCAAAGCTCTTTTTTAAGTTCTCATTTGTCCTCCAGTTACTTCTTTCAAACAGTACTGAAACTCATACAAACTTCTAAAAGTTTAATTTCATTTTTTAACTTTCTGTACATTTATCATCCTCATTACTCATTTTTAAATTTTATGCTGATTTTTTAAAAGAATTTATCAACTTAAAATGATCTTGATTAAACTTGGAACAGTCAGTTCTTCAGCCTTTTTTGGGGAAGGATATAGGAAAGTGTACAAATTCTCTCACCTATTCTGATCAACTCTATAAATAAATACATGGTTAAACAATAGATTAATAGACAGGTAGGCAGAGTCAGATAAATTTACTTCCACAGTCCTCTTCAGTTATAACCCTTTTATCACTAATAACATTATTTCAGTTTGGCATTGCAGCAGTCGCACTTGCCTCTCTCCCATGTGTACTCCAGAATCAACCTGGAAAGACATGGCCAGACTATCAGTCTTGGACATGGAGAATAAAAACAGCAGGAGCAGGACAGTTATTCTACGTGTTTTCCTTACAAGTAGTTCTTATCTTCCCTTTTTGTCCAAGTACTGAAGCAAATCAGAGGAGAGGCAGATACCAGTCTACTTAGTGAAGAGTGAGGAAAGTGCTTCATATCTTAGAAGAGACGGAGATCATGAGGATGTTACAGACTACACTTTTATGTGTAGCGGATGGTCCAGTGGGAAAGGATGTTAATAATAACATGTAGACCATAGCCCTCAGCAACAAACAAACCAACAGGACTAACTGCATCTGTTACAAAAAGGTTGACTTTATCTCAACATAAAGGGTACTGGAAGCTGATTTCAGTTCTAGATAAACTCTCACAACAGTTGAATGGATTAACTGGAGGTGTGTTTCTCCTAAGTTTATTAAAAGTGTGAATGGCTCCCTGAATTAGACAGATCGATGTGAGGAAAGTACATATTTAGTTCAGCTCAGCAGAGTATAACAACTATAGAACTAGCAAAACAGTTCTGAAGAGAACAGTAAGTCTGATTTGACTTCAGCCCACCCATTCCCCCCTTGTGAATGAAATGTCCCGCATCAAGACATACAGAGGCAAGCAAAGGGAATAAATCTCATGCTGCTATCTAAATGTTTATTTAAATTACTCCATTTTGCTTAAATAGCAATTTCAGTACATAGCTATAAAATTTTTCTGTGTTAAAACTCTATGTAACATTAAATACCTTCCAATAAGATTGATTTTGATATTAAGAATTAAATCCTGCACATATAGAATCTCTAGAAGAACAGATAGATGATTGGATGTCTAGAGCCAAACCCACATTTTGATCTCTTCTCATGAATGTTTAAATTTCTGTAGGGCTGTGATATTGTGATATTGTTTACGTATTTGTTTACTTTTGGTTGCATGAAAGTGTCACCTTTTCTGATTACTTTTAATGTATAGTGGAAAGGAGAGGTCTCCCTATCTGGGTGAGAAAATAAACATAATCAATGAGCTGATTAATTATTTAATCTGCAGCAACAATATAGAGATGTTAATATAACTTGATTCCTGATACAGGCAGTGAGGAGACCTTCTGAAGTACAACTGTGGGGGTTTTTTTCTTTGTTTTTGTTATGTTTTGTATTTAGCTGGGAAAGTGTTAATTTTCTTCATAGAGGCATATATGGCACTATGTTTAAAATTTGAGAAGGAAGAATGTTGATAGCACTCTTGTGTTTTAGTTGTTACTGAGCAGAGTCAAATTCTTTTTTACTTCTTCTTCAGCAAGAAGGCTGGGGATACCAAGCTGCTGGAAGGAGACAGTCAGAATAGTTGATCCCAACCAAAGTGATATCCCATACCATATGGCATCATGCTCATAAAAGCTGGAGTAAAGGGCAAAGAGTTCAAAGTGATGGCATTTGTCTTCCTAGGAAACCATTACATGTGATAAACCCTGTTCTCCTGAAAGTGGCTGAAATTTTGCCTGCCAATCAAAAGTAGTGAATGAATTTCTTATCTTGCTTTGTGGCTTTTGTTTTACCTGTTAAACTGTCTTTATCCCAACCCATGAGTTTTCTCACTTTTACCTTTCAGATTTTCTTGCCCATTCCACTGACGTATGTGCCTCACTGCCTGAAAGGGTGAAACTTCAAGAATTATTCAAAGCAGAAATTTAGTTTATACAGTTTATATGAATGTGAATAAACAATAATCTTTGTAGTCACTTATGACTTACTTTTCAGTTTGTTTTGAGGGGCCAAAATAATTCTGAATTCCATCCATTCTATCATTGTGAGCAAAGGATGTGACCTACAAAATCAGGTAAACTGCACTTAATGTAGTGGTGTAAACATTTCTTAACGTGGCAGTATTTTATTGTATAGGATTGTACAGTTTTGTTTTTCTCATTTATTTATTTATTTTTAAACCTAGAGGCCACCTCAATCAAATTGAATTAACTTTAATTTGTGGTTAGGCTGGTAATGTACAAGGGTATTTAAAAATACAGGTTCCTCATCACTGCATTAAAACAATCTAATTTGTGTAATTCTCTATGAAATATAGCTCCTATTTAATCATTTTGTGCATCAAAGACCACTTTCTGCATCCTTATGAATTGAATTCATTTGAATTTTTAATGTCTAAGAGCAGGGCTGACTTTAATCTTTTCTACATCCTCATTCCAAGAGAGAAATTGTACATGAGAAAATCATAAAAACCATAACAATGCATTTGAGTCCTACACCTACGTACATGGGCACATGAATATGTAAAAAAGTACTTTACATTACTAGACTTTAAATTACCAGAACTATTCAGCTGTTTTAAGTTAAATGGGTATTTATCAGCTCTGTATTGACTAGGACCTTAGTAAGGCATTTGCTACTCTCCTGTTCTTTTTTCAGATATGTAAAAGATAAATGACTCAAAATGCTTTTCATGCAATTTAAGAACTTCAAAAGCAAAGCAGCATCATCTAGCACAAGGATATTATCCCTACCATGATTATTATTATTTTTTAAATTCTTAAGACACAGTACTGTAAAAAAATATCACAAGTCTACTGACAGCTTCAAGAAGAATTTGTGAGAAGACAGGATAAGTTTCTTACTAAAACAGAATCATCCAGCAGAGTTCCAATGAATCTATGAATCCACAAAGATTTCCTCCAGCCTAGCAGTGGGTAATAAAGCTTTTCAACACAAAAAAAACAAATTTAACTTCTAAAATTCTGGAATTATTTATGAGCATCCTTAACTGTAGAAGTGGATTAACATTCACTTTATGAAGCTAGCAATGAATAGCACTGATCACCTACAGACCTAAAGTAAAATATAATTAATATATTTGCTGATCTCTCACCAGTGCTTGACATCACAGTTATCTACTTTTTACTTTGATCATTAAAACATTCAACAACAGAAAGCCAAAAATTGGTTTTGGCAATCAAATAAGGGATATGACAGAAAATGGACTTAAAAGCTTCTACACTTTTTTTTTCTCTCTCTTTATCTCTTAGATCCTTCCAATTTATGATCCATCCAAACTACTACTTCATCTCTCAGTCATCAAAATTATATATCTCGATGACATTAGATTTGCAAAATAAAAGGCTAAAAGCCATTAAAAAAGCCACTACCAAACAAACAAAATTTCCTCAGTTTTAGTGAGTTTTGTCAAAGATTAGCTATTAAAATCAAGGTTTTTGAAGACTAAATTATCTATCTGTATTACACTTGAAAAAGTAAAAGCTATAAAACAGCTTACAGTAAATTTTATTTGCAGAAGATTAAACTAAATCAACAACCATTTTGCAACTGCAGAGTAGAAGTCCTACTTACCTTAATAAAATGAAAGAAAAAAAGACTAATAAGTAACATAAATAATTAACCAAGTATTGCCAAGACAGTAATGCTTACACCCTAGAGATTCTACCACAGGTACTAATTATATTTTCATCAGTGTACTGCTGCCATTTGCTGAGGTAATCTTCCTAAAACACTGCTAAGTAAGGTTCCCCTTCAAGAATATGAGATATGCTAAATTCTGCTCCAAATTCTCTGGCTTCTCACTGTCAAACACTGCAACAACAATACTGGATTGATTCTACAAAAGCGCCAAGATTTTTTGAAGAATATCAAATAAGTATATCATAACTGCACTGAAGTTACACCTAGCCACTTAACATTCTAGAAAACTTCTTAATATATCTCTAGACCTTGAAATAGGACAGAATAAAATCCCCACAAGACAAGAAAAACCTGTGATTTGATTTTCTAAAGACTTCATGGCTTCAGTAGAATTAGTATAAGTATTCAGTTTTTCTTTGATAATGGACTATATTCATTCATATTCTAACGGTTCACAGAAGTCATAAATGTATTTTACAGTAATGGAGCCACACAATTTTCTGTATTGCAGCCATAGCAAATTGAGATTATCACTCATACAAGAGAATATGTTCAATGCAAAAGGAATAAAAGTATTCACTGTCCCCTCCAGCTCCGTCTCTATAACCAGAGTATGAATTTATAATCTACCACTGCTTCCCAAATTTCTATGTACATGGGAAAATAAGAAGAAAAAAAAAAAAAGGAACCAAGACACAAGAATAATTTTATTTCACTCTACACTAGGTATCTCAGTGCATGATAGTCTAGCGTTAGCTATGAGAATTAAGCCTTAAATTTTAAAATTCAAGACATACTACAGTACTGATTTCTGCATGTATCATTTTAGTCTTTTCAATATTCTGTGGTTTGCTTCCTGTTTATTGCTCTATTTGCTAACAGATTACTAAAAATATAATCATGAAAAATTATCCCTAGCAAATCAAATTCCAAAAAGCTAACAAAATCAAAAATAATTCTGTTTACTATTATCTTTCAGGGAATATATAACACTTTTGACAGTTATTGCAAAGAATGTGAAATGTCATAAACCCATTATCATTATAACGATTTTCACAGCAACTGAAAATGATATGAACTCAACACAATTATGTCTACATTCCCAAACTAGTTAGTCTGGCACCATTCATCATGACTAATAGTCAAGAAAGGATGTAAACCAGAACTGGGAAGGTTTACTTCTGGCCACCTTTCACCCGTGGTAGAAATATTTCTGTAGCCTCTGGTAAAATAAACAATGAATAACAATGAGGGTTTTTACTGATGGAGAGGGAGAAGGGAAAAGAGAAAAACTGGAGGATGGGGAAAAATGAAAATTGTTGTTTTAACATTTAAATACTTTTCAATCATTAGAAGCATCGTAACATAACAGAATAACTCAAAAAACATGTCCTATTTCTATTTCTCATAGAAACATGAGAAGGCTGCCACTATTTCTGAATACCTGCACTTGACAACTGTAACAATATATGGACAGAAGAGATGAAAGAATCTTAAAGATTATCAAGCTGAAACTTAAGTGTAAAATTTTTGCTGTTTCCAAGCCAAAGTGAAAATCTCGGAAGATCTGAAATGGCCAGATTGCCTGTTAGATAAATCACTGAAATTCATAGAAGTAATGCAACGCAAACTCAATTTTTAAGCAGCATCGAGATATCAATATATCACAAATCTTTTAGTAACTGACTAGTCCCTTTTTTTCTTTTTTTTTTTAAACAGCAGCTTCTTGGGTTTATCAATCTATCTTTAGATGATATCAATCTTTATCAATCTATCAAACTAGTCCTGGGAAACAGGAACATTCTCGATAGGCACAGCTAACCTCTTTGAACATCAGCTGAGTACCTAAGAACAGGAGATATCTCAATGCTATCACTGATAAGGACAAAAGCAAAGAACTATGGCAGCAACTCATCATCTGAAAAGAAAATAGTCCGAGAAGGTAAAATTTTACCCAAGAGAACAGGAAGGAGCATTACTATTTGTTGTTTCATTTGAAACAAAAATCAGCAACATCTATTGGCCGAAGACATTGTACTACACCTGCTTATGTCTCTGTGTTACAAAAGGACTCTGTTTTTATCCATTATGGAGATGCTCTGTCTTGGAAAACATCCTGTGTTGCATTAACTTGTCTTTCCACCAGGATTTCCTAAACAAATTAAACATTTTCTAGGGATGCCTAATGGACTCTGATGCAGATCAATTTAAAGTGAGACTTCAATCAATATTTATTTGGTCCCACTCTTGAGCCTACTAAAGGGACTTGGTGCCTTCCGAGAGCCTTTTCCTTAATTCCTTTTCTTCTGATATTAATTTTATTAATTTTATTAATTAAAGTATTGTAAGAACAGTTTGATTTTCCCCCACACTTCTCACATCAGTTTCATGCACTTGGTACTGGTATATTACCTATATATAAAAAATGAACTACGCATGAACATCATCTATCATTACTGAAGTCCTGATAGGTACAACTACTCATAATTATAGTTTTTATCATAGTATTGATCATTACAGCCTATAATAAGCATATTCACTAAAATAGTATTGATAAATTTGTTGAATACATAATACAGAATCCTAAAAAGTCCATACTGTGATCTGTTACACCCACAGGTCAGGGAGTCATGAAGATCATGACACCATGACTCTTTAATCATACCATGTGGTGCAGTTGACATGATGAAGGGAAGGGATGACATAAAGAGGGACCACAATAGCCTTAAGAGGTGGAACTGTAAGAGCTTCATGCCAGCAAGGCCAAATGCAAGCTTCTGCACCTGCATCATGGCAATACCAAGTACAAATACAGATTGGGTAGAGAATGGAATGAGAGCAGCCTGAGGAGGACTTGGCAGTGTTAGATGATGACAAACAGCATACGCCAGAAATATACCCTTGCAGCCCAGAAAGCCAACTGTATTCTTGTCTGCGTCAAAAGTAGCATAATCAGCTGGTCAAGAAAGGTTATTCTCCTTTTCTTCTAAGTTCTTCTGAGACCTCATCTGGCACATTGTTTTCAACTTTGGGACTCACACCATAAAAAGGACATGGACCTTAAGGAAGAGGAAAACCAGAGAGATGCACAGAGGGCTGGAGCAACTCCTACAAAAAGAGACAGAAAGAGTTGGAATTATTCAGCCTAGAGAAGAGAAGGCTCTTGGGAGATGTTTTAAAGGCCTTTCAGTACTTAAATGGACCTACACTTTTTTGAATGTTACACATAAGAAAAGTATATTCACAGACTGACCATATATTCAGCTTATCTGCAATCACACCTATTATACATCAATATGCTAAATACAACTTAATCTAAGTGCTTAGATCCTTGATTAACATGACTGCAGATATATTCTAGCAGCTTCAATTTGATGATATTACAGCTAGTGTGGGCTAAAAATTCAATCTATATGGTAGGACATTTTGTTTGTACAAGCCTATTTAGCAGTGGCTACACAAATTAACTCATCACATTTGCTACCTTAAATGTATCTCATGACTTTGAACTGTAGACTGAAAAAAACAGCCAAAATAAGGGAGATGTCTTTGGAAGAAGAAATGATAACCCTTACCTCTGTCAAAAATTTTCATAAAGAACATTCTTTAATCATGCTTCAGATACAATTTTTTATCTGCTGTAGTCTTTGTATTTGCAGCCACCTCAATTATAGCTAAATCTCTGAAGTTACCTGAAGTGATAGAATGCTTTCGAGATATATTTAAGCATCAGCTTATAAATAAAGTAGGTCAGATAAATATGTAGCATCAGTGTTTTTCACCGAGTAGAGAATACATTAATAGTGAAATATTTTAGTACAAAGAACATGATATAGTCTATGTGAAACACTAACAATGAGAATATATGTTGGTTAAGTAATAATTTAAATTCAATACTGACATAATATAAATATTCCCCTAGACAACTGCAACATTGTAACAGAATTTCTGTATGTTTATTTAGAGCAATATTCTTTTAGAGACAATACGTTACCCTTATTATTAACTCTTCCACTTAAAAAAATCTTTTGACATATCAACTGGTTGGACTTTATCACTTTCATGTTTTAGTTTCTTTTTGTTGTTTAGGTTTTGGGCCTTTTTTTTTTTTTTCCTTCCTACAGTATTTTGTTTTTCTGGATAAATACACTGAAAATGCCTATTTTTATATATAATAATTTAAGTGTTTTTCATGGCATAACCATCTGGTGTTTGCATCTCTCCACTTCTGCTTCTTCAGCAGATAGTATCCCCAACTCTGCTAGCCAGAGCTAAAAATTTGAATTCTTCTATGACAGGAAAGACTAGGTAACTTGCTCTACATCTTTATCTCCTCACTTTATCTTTCATTTTATTGTATAGCAGATTAAGAAGCATGATCATGACTGTCACAGTTAAAATGATTTTATTCCAGCAAAACTTTCCAAAACCAAGAGAAGGTTTCCACAATCTCTAGAATTAACATCTACTTTTCAGTGAGTACATCTGAAAAAAAAATATGTACTAATGGAGAAAATATTGTGTGACACTGAATATCTTTTAGAGATAAACATTTAATACATAGCATATGTCATTCCCAGTAATGACTTTGAACTCACAGGTTATATATGCAGAGTAGAAGGAAGTGGTGAACATTTTCTATGAAAGAAAACCTTAATGAGGTTTCTATTCCCACTGGAATGTGCTGGCTAAAAAAATATATATATATATATAAATATATATATAAAAATCACACATTCCTGAAAATTTAATATAAGACTGATCTTGAATTATTTTTTTTCCTGTAAAACACCTTGTATAAAGTAGCAAATATTATTCACCTATTCTCAGAACTGTGTCAACTTGACTAATCATTTCACATTCTTGAAAATTCTAGTTAGAAACCCAACATCATGTTTTCTTTCCTATAAAATTAAATAACAGTATTCTGTACCCATTTACAAAGAATTAAAATTATTATCAAGGTAAGCAAATAGTGAGTTTTGTTATTTTTGATCCGCAAGCCCTTGTGAAAGAAACAAAAGTAAAATATTTCTTATTTCTCTCCTTCCTAAGTTCTTCTTTTCATATTTCAATAAATAATCTTCTTATATAAAGAAAGTGAATGTAGATTGATATGTGCAAGCATTTATTCTCAAGATCTGCAACTGATGATATATGTCCAGTTCAAGGTCATCTCTTGAAAAAACAGGGATTGGGAGGAGACTGGGAAGTGACAGCAACTCCCAGGAGTGGTCCCCAGAGAAACAGAAGATCACAATTGCATCCAAAATAAAGCATACATCCACAGAGCACATCCCCATCCACTCCACTCTCTACAATAATGCCTTCCAATGATCCCCAGTCAAGCTTTCTACCCTTGTTTCACTAGGGCAAAGATGTTTCATTACAAGTAAAAACAGTGTCTTCTATGACTGCTGTGCCTTAAATGTCCATTTGCTATTGAGTAAGATTACTGGATATTAAAATGACCATTATTTCCTTGTTATGTATTATGACTATTGTAACATGGAGTCAATACAGAATCAGCCTTGCAGACTAGGGAAGGAGGAAATGGAAGAATTTGACAAACTAAAAGCAATACAGTGAGAAGACAGAGGACAGATAGGACAACTTAGAAAACAAACTCAGAGAACTCAGAATAATGAATCAAGCTGCAGGAGTGAAAGTACACAAGGATTACAGCACTTGAAATATCTGACAAAGGTAACTTCGCTGCCCCAGAAAAGCAATAGAGTACAGAGATGACTTATCAAGTGGAGAGGCTGGCTAAAAAACAAAGACTGAAGGCCTTTACCCCTACAAAGTATTTACATCCATGCAACAATGAAAGTTCTGAAGCTTTGACACATTTACTTCAGGATGAAAAAGTTAAACTAATTGAAGAATTATATTGTTGTGAAAATAAAAAACAAAAATGTCAAAAGCAAATAAAAAGACAGAACTAAATGCTTGATGTTTTTATTGCCCTACCAGGGTGTTTCTTATATATATAGTTTTTTCTTCTTCCCTACAGAAATATTCAACATAAATCCAGAAAGGTGAAGTCAGGCTTGGCCAATCCCATGGTTTTCCAACTTCTTGGCTTGCTGGGGCCACACTGAGCAAATAAGAATTGCCTTGGACTGCAAGAACACAATGAATTTAATGTATATAAGAAACAAAATTTACATGTTTTGGTTTTGTTGCTCTGTTCTTTGTTTTAATAAAAAAACTCAGATGTTTTACCTTATTTTTGTGAAACAAATGCAGACTGGTTTTATGGCAGTGATTGCCATTCCTTGAGAGTTCTCAAGGTACTCATAAAATTCCTGTTTAACTGTTTTTCTTCCCGTGCTTCATCCCTGACAATAATTGTCCACAAATGTACTACTGCCAAAAAGACAGTGAACTGTGAAGCAAGGGATGTCTGCCTCTACTAAGACAGGACTTCTTAAACTCTGGTTAAGATACATTACCAAATTCTTCATTGAGTTGAATGTCTGATTACAGCCGTACACATTCTATGTGAAAATCTGCAAGTAAATATATTTATGTTATCTGAAAATGGAGTTGCAAATATACAAAGAAGTGATGATTTCTTTTGACATCTTGAAATCTATTCCAAAATTCCTGTATCAAAGTGTAAAGCAGAGCTACATATTTTTCACTGTTCACAGGACTGCATTCAGCCAATGTATCAAAACACATGAATTACTTGATATAACTTGAGCTTGCCATATTTACATTTCATTTCAAATGCTGTTATCATCTGAAACACGTAGCAGGGAGCACAAGCCACAGTGCAAGATGCTTGTGCTTGGCCAATCTGACAATTTTTAAGAGATGTTATCTTACTGGACTTCAGGATTTTGACACTGTCCTCCGTAAGATCCTCACAGAGAAGATCTTGAAGAATGGATTCAGTGTGTAGATAGTCAGATGGACCAAGAACAGGCTAACTGGCCAGAAGGTAGCTTGCGCAAATTCTTCTCACTGGAGATCATTAACTAGTGGAGTATCCATACAGGTCAACACTGAATCCAGTCCTGTTTAACACCTGTAAGATATTATTCTCTTATATCATTGACTCAAAGTTTGCTGAGGAACAAGTCCAGACAAAGTTCTGGGCAAAGGTAGAGAAATCTTTTGTCTGGAGGACTCTGATGGACAGGTCCCGGCTAAGGGTTGTGTCCTTTAAGGAGCACAGATGGACAAGGCCAGGTGCTACAAGAGAGGGATAAGCTGCTGCTAAAGGCAGGGAAATGGTCTTTTGTGTGGACTTAGCTCAAGGAAGATGACCATCTCAGGAGGCATGCACATGACTCTTGCTCAAGCACCCAGGGATGTCACGTAGGCAGGAAAAAAAGCAGGATAAAAGAGGGTCCAACCACCGTGAGGATAGGGTGCCTGACATCCGATCCCTCACAGACTGCATGCTGACAGACTTCCCTGGGCCTGCTACCTGAGACCTGCTGCTTCTTCTTGGACTTACTCTGCGGCTTCCTCCTGGACCTACCCAGTACCTGCACCCTGTTGTTGCCCAAGACCGGCCTCACTGCTGCCACCCTTCACCCTTGGACCATCGGAACAGTGTGTAACGGGACTACTGCTGGATCCTGGTGGTGACCATCCCCGCTTTACGCAATTCTTGCTTCTTCCTATCTTTTCTATTGCTTGCCTTCCCCATCACCCCAATCTGTAATAGTGTCCATCCTCCTCTTTCCCCATCTCCCTTATTAACATTTGTATAAACTGGTTGGACCGACATTTGAACCGCTGTTTCTTAATCTCACACTGGGTACACATATTTCAAAGAACCTCTTCTCCCTCCTGTAAATTGAAGCAAGACAACACCTTAATGAATAATCTGGTCAACTGGATTGAACATGCTCCCATTAAGTCTGCAGATGACACAAAATTGGAGGAAGTGGCAAATTAATCAGATGTTCTCACTGCTACCCAGAGGGACCTGGACAGATCCTCAGAGTTTAAACTGCATTATTTTGATAGTAGGAGAGTCGCAGGCTTGGCTTCTATTAGCAGAGCCCAGAAGCTGCCACATATCAGAAAGATTCTATTCCAGCTGCTTCCAAAAGGGACCCATCCCTGGCCAAAGCTGAGCCAATGAACAATGCCAATTGTGCCTCTGTGAAAGGAGATAAACAACAAGAAAAACTCCACAATAACTTCTGCACAAAAGCAGCTGGGATAGAGGAATGCGAAACAGCGGACACAAACAGCAACCCAGACACCATGGTCAGGCCGGAAGAATGGCAGAAGTTGCTGCAGGCACAGAGTAGAATTCCTCCTGCAGCCTATGGGGCACCATGCAGAGCAGATCTTCACATGCAGACTGTGGAGGAGCCCATAGTGCAACAGGTGGATGTAGCCTGAAGGAGACTGCAGCCCATGGAGAGACTTTCACAGGAACAGACCCTGGACCAGAGCTGTAGCCCATGGGTAGGACTCCTGATAGGCCTGCTTGAGCAGAGGTTTTAAACTAAATAACATCCGGAGGCCCCCCACAGTCATCCTGGGATTGTGTGATCCTGTGAAGTAAAGGTACTACTTAAATACACAAAATTAAATCTGTAACACAAGGCATGGTGTTTGAACATAACATACTCTGTTCCCACTGTTTCCAGGAGTAGGCCTCTTATATAGTTGAAAGAGCTAAGTCTGTAATTTTTCAAAAGAGACTCTTAAATAGGATTGGGAAGTAATTTCTGCTCCACTTAATTTTCAAGTTTTGCAAGCTCTACTTTTGTGGTTACAAAGAAAAAAAAATTCCAAAGGTTCTCATAAAAAAAAGGGAGATTAAAATCATTTTCAAATACCCACTAGAATTCACTTGAGTGAAGGATGAAACTCAAGTAAACTGTATTCTAAGCATCTTTTTGTTTAATATGGTGCAGGATATTTGATGTGCTCTAATCCTCATAGAAATCAACTATATTGATCTCTTTCCTGATTCAGATTAGGAATACTTACAAAAAAAGCCTTTACTAATTAATATTTAATTGAAACAAGAAAATTTTCATGAAGAGTTTTCATAGTACCAAGCTACCAAATGGTCTGTTTTCAACTGTTTTTAAAGACATTGTGATTGGTTTTTTTTTTTTGCTTTGTTTTGTGTGTGTGTGATTTCATAATATGTAGTACCTATGGAAAGTGAATAAGCAATATTTCACCTTCATTTTTAGATTCTGCTTGGTGGGGATCCCATGTTATTGCAATACACTTCTGTTTTTCCCATTCTGCCTGCATCAATTCCTACTTGAAATTTTCCCCCCTTTTTAAAAAAATGTGAGTTCCAATTCACTGATCACATATATGTACTGAACATGGAGTACATTATGTCAATGAAGACAAAAGCCAACCATCTGAAATGTCTTTTCATGATGGAAAATTAAATATGTAAAAACAACAGTTCTCCTACAGACAGTTCACTAGTCCTTACTCAAAATCATGCCCCATAAATGATATATACATTTACAATTACTACTGAGTTGACATATACGAACAGTTTTTAAAAAATGTACAAGTGTCATCTACGTATTACCTGAAACAGAAAAATAAGCTGCCACTGGATATATCTATTAGTGTAATACAATAACATTACATGGTTTTACATTAAATATTAATACATTAATATTATCTTTACATAAAAAATGAGTATTTAATTTATATTTTTATATTGTATTACTGTGAGATTATCAGTTTGATTATAGAAGAAAATAAATCATAATGCATTTAATTTAATTGAATATTTTAGATAAATTCTATTAACACTTGTACAACATCCAAAACTGCTGAAGTGCTTGTTGCTTGACAACAAGAAACATGATTAAACTCTAGGTTACACTTAACTGCAAGACAGATGGTACTCAGTCACAGCCATTTTAAAGGACCAACTAATAGCAATGGTCAATGTTACAACCCAGATAATTATTACACTTAATAGAAAAAGGGCAAAAATTATATTATTCCAATATCTTGTATACCCTTCCTACATGCAGACAGCTGAGTTATGTTGCATATCTAGAATGAAGTATTACAACATAATTTACATGATCAGGTCTTGCACTACTGGAGAAGTTAATAAAGCACCTCATAAACTTCCCTTCTGAAAGATATATGGTGCTATTTATCTTTGATAAAGAGTAGCTGGGATTGAAATACCTACATGCATCCTGATCTCTGATCTCTGGACAAGCTGTTACTTATGATGTGCAAATAACATTGCCTGCATATACACTGCAGTACAGTTGTTAAGCAGAATACGTATTACATACCGGCAGTCTTTGAGCACGTAAAACCGACATTAAAGAGTTACACAAATCTTTGTAAAATAACATCGCATAAGAGGGTATTTCATTATTACACTCCTATAGACACATAAGGCAGTTAATATTATCTTCCAGCTTATAGGCAAATAATTGTAACTTCTTTTGAGTTAGTTATTTTTTGTTTTATCTTCATCCCTTTATAGCTTTAAGGGCAAGGAAGATTAGCACTAAAGTAAGTTCTAAAGGATATCTGAGTGGACTAACTGGAGGGAAGAGGGAAGGAGCAACAACAGCCAGAAACCTTTAGCAGAAACCTAGTCTCTTTAAATCTAGACTCTTCACTGTGATCACAGTCAGCTGAAAGTTTTTGTTGTTTTTTTTGTTTTTGTTTTTTTTTAAAATGAGGACAGTTTGTTAGTGTCAGATTTCTTACTTACTTATTAGAAGTTATACATATTATCATATAGAGCTAGTAAACTGTTCATCTTAAACAAAGATAAAAATCACTTATGATTGATTACCTCATCTTTTCCACAAGATAATGAGCTGTTCACAACTATTATTTTAATTACACATCAGAGTAATTTAGTTAATAATCCTATTCCATGCTACTTACTCTCACATTTTATTTGACACATTTCCAGCTAGAACACAATGGAAAATACTGCAACTGCAGCAGAATAGCAAAGTCCAAGACTACAGGAAGTAAGGACTAGCTCATATACAACAGATACAGGCATTCAAACAAAGGAAAGAAGCTACTTACCTTCCAAAGGCCTCACATACAGAAAAAAACCACACAAGACATCCAACAAGATCACTTTACCTCCACTGTCAACTCCTAAATGTGGTCAGGAAAGGGGTGGATCTTGACTCTGCCCCTTCTAGTCACTCAAATGTATTGCCTACACCTGACCTCCTCTAGGTTGGCCCTGCCTTCCTGCTAGAGGCTCAATTGCTGTTTCAAGCTGTGACTTAGCATTTTCTCTACACCACCTATTTCTGACTGAACATATGATTACAGAAGGATTCAGGCTGGAAAAAGTTCCTTGGGTGTGTACTAAATTCTGAAAAAAAATATTTCCAAGTTAATTGAAGTTATGAGCACATCAACAAAATGAAAACTAATAGATAATTTTACCCTGATGTCTTAACCATTGATCTGTCAGCCATTTAAAACTTAATAATCTGTAACAACAGCATGAATCTGTCATCACTGTAATAATGAACATTCACATAGTAAATTTTAGGTTAACAACTAAAAATAGAGCAAAAAGGGAGAGGAAAAATAAAGCAAGCTTAGCAGAACTTCATATGAATTCTGTTTATAAATGAAATAGAATTATGGATTAATTTATGGAATCATAGAGTTATATAATATCCTAAGTTAGAAAGGACCCACAAGGAACATAGAATCATAGAATGCCTTGAGGTAGAAGGGACCTAATGATCATCCAGTACCAATTCCTCTACTACAGGCAGGGTTGCCAACTGCTTGATCAAGTACCAGATCAAATTGCCCAGGGCCTCATCCAAGCTGACATTAAAAATTCCCAAGGATGGGGCATCCACAACCTCTCCAGGTAATCTGTTCTAGCACCTTGCCACTCTCTCAGTAAATAATTTCCCCCTGACATCTAATCGTCGAGTCCAACTCCTGGCTCCATATAAGACTATCCAAAATTCGAACCATATTTCTGAGAGTGTTGCCTAAATATTTCTTGAACTCTGTTAGGCTTGGGTATATGACCACTGCCCTGGGAGCCTGTTCCAGTACCTGACCACACACTGGTGAAGAACCTTTTCTTAATATCCAACTCTGATGTAGCTCCATTCCCTTGGGTTCTATTGCTGTCACCAGAGAGCAGAGACCAGTGCTGCATCTTTACTGTCTTTGTGAGGAAGCTGTAGACCACCATGAGGCCTCCCCTCAGCCTTCTCTGGACTGGACAAAGTGAACTCAATTATCCCTCATATATAGTAGTTTTCAGTAGTTTCATAGTGACTGAGAGAAGATTCAGGCCGTATGCATTTCATCATAGCATGATGAATACCTTTCTGACCATGGAGAGGAGAAAATGAATACTTCTGAATTTTGCTGCCTTAAAAATGTATTCTTGGAAAGTTTATTCAGTATGACAGACTCGTTCAACATAAAATCTTGGAATCTGAGTTATCACTGAAATATGAAATATTGGTATGAGCAAACAATAGAGTCATAGAATCATAGATAATTTGGTTTGGAAGGGACCATCTGTGGATGGATCTCATCAGGTCTCCAAGTTCTTCCAATAGCTATCTGCAACTTGCAACTTGGGCATTGCATCTAGAGTCCTTGCTAGTAAGGACCGAGGCAAAGAGATCATTGAGAACCTTAGCTTTCTCTGTATCCCTCATGATCACGTCTCTCCAGTTTCCTTCTGGAAAAGGCCCACATAGTAAATACTAATTCCAATTCTGACAGAGGTTACAATACATGAGGACTTCATATAAACCTCAAAGGCAATTTTATATGTATTTCAATTTCTCTATAAAACCAAACTGCAGAAGAAAAGTTAATTAGAAATGGCTACTTTCATTGTCATTTGCACATTCCTTTATTCTCTGAATTGTGGAGTTTTGTTTTTCTTTTCTTTTGTTTTTATTTGTTTTGTTTCCTTTTTTCTAATTACTTTTTTTTAATTAATTATTTATTTTTTTAAATTGTAGAGGAATGAAAACTGCTACAGCCAGAGATCTTTTATCACAAACAAAATATGTGAGGCTGATTTTCAAGAACATTGTTTTGAATTTTTTTCCCCCCCAAAAAATCAAATAGCCTAAAGTTCTTTACCTGATAAGTATTAATTAAATCCAAGATTCTCTGTTTCCTTAGTAACAATTCATAGCATCACTGACATTCAAGAGAGAGCAGCAGTTGCAAGAAACCGTAAAAATGAAAAATCTTATTTTGACAGTTACTTATGAAATATTAGATTAAAGTATATATTACCAGCTTCCTACTGAATTCAATGCTTTCTAAGTGCAATCCTTTATCAATCTTTTAAACAGGTATGTACTGCCAGACTTTAATTCGACAGATTTTTTCTTTGTTTGGAATTCTATATTTCTGTGTCATAGGGTCATGTACTTGTGCATCCACCCTTGTGGTAAGATACAATTCCATGTTTCAGAGCCACATGCATAGTCCTAATGTTATTTCAATATTCTTTCAGAAGTGAAGTGTTCAGTTCTTTTTTTTTTTTTTCTTTTTTTTTTTTTCATGTAAGTTTGTGGTATTTGTAGATTTGTATGGAACTACAGAGTGCTTTAGAAACTGAGGAGATTGGATTAACATCAGCTCTGCAGAGAGAAATAGTCTTTACAGAGTAAAAGCAAAATTATGCAATCAAGGTAAATTAAAAATGGAAATTGGTAGGGCATTACATTCTGTAGTTCAACATATGAGTTGCAACATTTTGTTTGTATTTATGTTATAACTACATTTCATAAGAATCATTTAGCATTATAATTCTTTCTGCCAAAGTGAAGTCAGTTTATATCAAGACAATGTTTTTTTAAAAAAATAGGGTTACTGACCAGAGTCAATTGGATGACAATGAAAGAAACAAGCTCATGTACTGCTTCACTGACTTGGCTAGAAGGATGAATATGACCCAAACGTAAGGAGACAACCAGGTATCAGATAAAGCATTTAAACAGAAAAGATAGCACTCTGACTACAGACTCTTAAATGCCACAGTCACCTTGAAACTTTCACTTCCTCTCCTCGCTTTTATGTTCTGAGTTATTTTCAACAAAATAAGACTTTGCTCAACAAACTAACAAAACACTTTACAGTGGTAAGGTGTGCTTGTGCAGTGTGGCTAAATGTGTCTTTTTAACTCATTAGAAGGCAGTCTCTATTTTGCAGTTTGATATCAGTTATCCCCATTGGAATCTCAGTGTTGTATTTTGTTGTTGTTGCTGTTTGTTTGCTATTTATTACATCTGATTCTTAAAATCCAGTCCCTTGTAGTAACAAATGCATTAAACCCACATTTCCAGCTTCCTAGAACAGAAACTCGTCAATCTACATGCAGAGAACTCTGGCTTGTTGAAGCCATTTCATTAGATAGAAATTAAATACATATTTATTGAATCAAAGATCAAGAATAAGAATTGGTTTTCAGCCATTTGTTCAAACATTCATTATGAGAGGCATTTTCTGTTTGAATAAATGTTGTAGAATTTTGTATTAATTCTCCATAATGGTAGATACTGGAATTCAGAATGGTCCCATGCCATGTAGATAGTCAGATTTTAACGGCTGACACTTGTTTTGCTTCAACCTAATGTGTATTCACTAATGGATGAAATAAAAAGAAAAAATAAAAAACACCCAGATTATTTTCTCAAAGTACCCACTTCCTCCTCTAATCAAATTCCTCTCCAACAGCAGCTGCTTGTTTTGAAAAGAAAGATCAGATACCAAATTCTGGAAGGGATGTAGGATTTCAAATTAAGGGATAACATAACTTTCATAGAAAAATAAACTGCTTATGAGAAGTTGATTGGAGTACCAACATCTTCATATTATGCAACATTTACTGTTAACTTCATTTCTAGTAAATTGACAAGAGCCACTAAGTTCTATAATTAAACAAACAAACAAAAAAAACAAAACCAAAAACAAAAAAGCACCTAGAAAGTACCGGAAAAATATAGTAGAACTGAATTATAACCAGAAAAAAAAAAACAAAACAGGTCAAGATAAATAAATGTGTAGATTATTGACATATTACTTTAATTAGGATGTTAACAAGAATAAGAAAAAAAAAAGTTTTTTAAAAAGTTGAAATAGAATTCTGTTTCATGTTTTTTTTTCTTTCATTAATTCACTGTAACATTTAAAATGACTAAATGAAATTTTCATGTGAAGAGATAAAATCAAATGGTAGAGTTACACCACCATGTAAATATATCAGCTCAATGACAAGTTTTCCCCTCTACTTGGCACTGGTGAGACTCCACCTGGAGTACTGCATCCAGATATGGAGTCTTCAGTACAAGAAACATCAAGGACAAACAAGCAAAAATCAAAATAACAAAATCAAAAAACATTTCTGGCAGTGGTGTCTAAATGCTTCTTGAACTCTGGCAACTCTGGCAGTGCAATGACCACTGCCCTGGGGAGCCTGTTCCAATGTGCAACCACCCTCTGGTGCAGAACCTTCCCCTAACACCCAACCCGATCCTCCCCTGATGCAGCTCCATGCCTTTACCTTGAGTCCTGTTGCTGACACAAGAGAGCAGAGCTCAGCACTGCTTCTCTACTCCCTCATGACAAGTTGTAGGCTGCCATGAGGCTTCCCTTCCATATTCTCTTCCCTGGGCTGAACAAACCAATGATTTCAGCCTCTCATCAAAAGTCTTGTCTTCTAGAACATTCACTCTCTTCATAGCCTTCCTTTGGTCATTCTCTAATAGTTGTATATCCTTGTTACGTTGCTGTTGTGACCAAACCTGTCCACAGTGTCTCAAGGTGAGGCTGGAAGTTCATCAATACCACAGTCATGGTCCTCCTACTTAGGGCTCTGGAGAGTTGAAGACAGAGGCAAAGAAGGTATTTAAATCTCCATTTTGTTTGTGTCCCTATTTTTGAGGTGACTATCCTCATTAAAAAAAAAAAAAAAAAAAAAGACTAATATTATCTACGGTCCTCATTTTGCTGTTAATATATTTTAAAAGCCCTTTTTTCTTTCCCACATACTCTAGCCAGCTTAAACTAAGTTTTGCCCACTCTAGTTTTCTTTCTTCTTGCTATGGAAAATAGCATCTCTGTAGTTCTCTCACACCAACCAATCTTTCTTCCAGTGGTCACACAATTTCTCTTACTGTCTAAAAATCTTAAAAATCACCTATGAAAACAAGCCTTCTTTTTTTCTTTTTTTCTTATGGAGTTATGGAGGATGCACTCACTAGCCTTAGGTGACTCCTCCAAGCTGGATGTACTTTTATTGATATCATTTTTTGCCTCACAACTATTGTGTAAGAATCCCTTATGGGGCTGAAGTAGGCAGGAAAGAGATTTGCCTCTCCCCAAGCAGATTTCTGTCACCAGGTTGAGCGTTTTTCTTTTTTTTCTTTTTTTTTCTTACCTATGTGCACTGTCCACAGGTGCACTTATTGCTGCCATTAGATACTGGTAGGAAGCTCCAGCACAACCTAAGACCTGGATGGCAACATGTTCCCTTGGGACCTTGGGAGCTCTTTCTGGGTAGATGCATAAGTTCCTATGGTTGGAAAAGCCACTAAAATTGCAGAGGACATGGCTTTTTCTGAATCATGACTGGAGCTCATTTAAGCCTAGTAAGCATAAGAGGAGAATATTCACAATGCTGTTTCTTCCTAACATCTTTAGTTTTTCAAAAATAATCTCTCCATCAACTCACCCAACTAACTCTGATGTCAATGACCTAGAAGTGTCCATTTTCATCCCCAGAGAAATAGTTCAGTAACTGTCTAAAAAGTCATAAGAATTACACAGTAAAATCCTGATCACCTTGCAGACTAGAGCTAGACCCAAACTCTTCAGCAGTATACTGTGGTCCTTGAACACTCAGTGACAGATTGCATAGTATAATTATCCTTGATCTGATAATTTCTTACAAATTCTTTTAAGTTTTCTGAGATGAAAGTTCCCAATTGTGCTCATTCTTATTGTATTTGGGAACAATGTAGTAAATTATAGGGACTGAAAATTAAATTATTTCTTGAATTTACACAATTAACTCACTGGATAATTAAATCAGTCTAAAAACAATGTTAATTATGCAGTAGGTGTTTTCTTAGCTACAATATCTAAAAATATCTCTTTTAATTGAATAATAATTTAATTATTTAACAGGAAAAGTGCATCTCTTTTTGTTGAAATCATTTCATTTCTTCAGAAGCTAGCCGACAAAGTCTTGGAATTCAAATAACATTTATTTTCAAGGAAATTGTTTCTGTGTCATACATTATATCCTTAGAATAAGATGTATCACTTCACACTATGAATTTCACTACAGAAAATACCTAGGCTCCAAATTGCTTACTTTCAGGGCCTGAGTGAGGATGAAGATAATGCACTGTAAGAATGTACTAAATCCATAATTTGTTTAGTAAAGATAAATTTAGTATACTATATCCCTATATTTTTATTCTTCTCACAGCTCTATTTTATCCCTACTCCTTCTGCTTCCACTCACTTGTGGGAAGTAACTGACACTCTTATCAAACGTGCACACTTAATCTTTATACAAAGCCTGCTCCAATAGTAATGCCTTATATCTTATTATCAGTACCAGAAATAGATGTTGGTTGTATGGTAGTAGAAGTTGAATCTTCCCACAAATATTCCTTTACATTTTGTTGCCATGTAACAGATGGCAGCAGGGAGGCAGTCTGACAGAACAGCATCTAACATGGAGGAACATATGAAGCAAAAGTGTATCGCTGAATTCCTCCTTGTAGGAGAATAAGTAAATAAATAAAATGAAATCATCCATTGGCATTCATTAACGCTTGCTCAAAGTTTATGTAGACTAAACTGTGGATATGATCACAGTGAGGGAGTGGGCAGTGTGCTTCAACAGCAACAACGATATGAAAGACAAACCACATTCCAGACGGCCATGAAGACTTGCAGGACCAATGCATGCAGGCATGCATGCAGGCTCTTGTTCATTGCTGGTGAAAATTCATAGCTAATGGTGGTGACTAGCTTAAAAAAATTAGTGTTTAGATAAGAATTTGCTCTATAAAACAGTGCTATTGTGCTTTTTGTATATGTTGCGGTTTCTCTGGTAATAAAAAGGAGGCATTGCATTCAGAGCAACCTACATTTCTTAACTAGAAACAGTTAATATTGTACATTTATTTAGATATTTCAAATGCTATGCCAGTACAGAAATTAGATAATAATTAAATATATCAAGAATGTCTACAACACACACACACAAACATGCAAAACATTTTTGAACACGAAAATATAAGAACCAAATTTATTTACAATGTATTTCAAATCACATACAGTAAACAAATGCTGTCTCCATTACATGTCAAAGTACAATAACTACTGTATCATGCATTGAAATTGTTCTAGCCATCATCTGTTGTAACAGACACCTAGCAAGAATGAACTGAATAACGGTAAATGTCTTAGAATATCATAGGGAAAATAAAGCAAGGATTCCTTTGTTCCTTCTTACGTGAAAGAAATAAGGTTGAATATACAAAGTTCTCAAACAATTCTGGATACCATTACTGAATACATTTTTTACTTAAAAGCTAACTAAGACACCAATACAACACAGCTTCTTCTCTGGCCTTTGGGTAATTAGGCTAAGCTGCATCATCATGGAATCAACATCATCGAATTGCCACAATGATCATCTAGTTTCATCCCCCCTGCTATGTGCAGGGTCACCAACCACCAGACCAGGCTGCCCAGAGCCACATCCAGCCTGGCCTTGAATGCCTCCAAGGATGGGGCATCCACAACCTCCTCGGGCAACCTGTTCCAGAGTGTCACCACTCTCTGTGTGAAAAACCCTGCTAATATCTAACCTAAACCTCCCTGTCTCAGTTTAAAACCATCCCCCCTTGTCCTATCACTATTAACCCATGTAAACAGTTGTACCCTCTCCTGTTTATATGCTCCCATCAAGTACTGGAAAGCCGCAATGAGGTCGCCCTGGAGCCTTCTCTTTTCCAAGTTGACAAGCCCAGTTCCCCCAGTCTTTCCTCTTAGGAGATGTCAAGAGTCAAGTTCCACACACTCTATAAGAAAACGGAGGGACTAAGAATTTCCAGCTGTAGCAGTGAGGTTAATAAATGTAGAAAGTATTATTTCCCCCCCCCCCCCCCCCCCCCCCCCCCCCCCCCACACACACACACACATAATTACTTTTCACTTTTCTTGAGAGCATCGCTGGCACGTGCCAAGATATTGTTGATGTTTAAAGACTTCTGCATCATCTGGGCAGAATGCTAGACGATTCTTTGATAGTCTTCTCAAAGCATTTGTACTAAATCCTGACTGCTTTGGGGAAAAAAATAATAATTAAACAAACAACAACAACAAAATCCACAGATGATTCTATTTCATTTCTATCTTTATTTTTATAATTAAATCTGTCATACTACATGGTCCATTTCCAGCATAACAAAGAGTCAGTTAAATCTAGAGTACAAACTCATTCTAAAGGTACTTCTAATCCAGACTTGAAGACCTGTGAGTTGGAATCACTGATATTTAATCAGTGCACAGTCATTCACTGCACATAACCAGTTACTAAACTAATTTCAAACTGACTTACACCCACTGTTTCATTAAAAAGTAATTTATTCTCCAAGGATGAAAGAGAAGGAAGTCCTGCCTAGCTAATTTTGTGTGCCTAATGTTGCAGAGAGCTCTGAGTGCCCTTATCTGAAAGCACATCAGAACTACAGTCTTTGCACTGATGTTTGTTTCTGGAGCAGTTTTGATTCTGGTTCAGTGCCAGATTCACCTTCTCACATTCAGTCCATGTGGCTCCAATTCAGAAGCAAAAGAAGAGCTCAGTCAGTCAGCTGTTAAACAACAATATGTTCTGGTCCTTCTTACCATACAATTGCTGGAGTAGCTAGTTACAAATATTCAGAGAACTTTGCAGCACATAAGCAGTGAACCTGTTCTCATTTTGCACGCTACTTCTTCTCAGTAAGGATGCACATAATAGAAATTTCCAAACTGTTAAGACTTTGTTATTCTGAGCATGTCTGGATGTTCCTCAGTGTTTATACTTTTGCACCTGCCTCTTCCATAAATTCAGTTAAAATGAATAAAATGGTTGTACATCAACCAGAATTGCTCGAAGCAATCTGGTGTGTTCTGAACAGATGTAGAAGATCAGATTTTCAGTCCAAACACACCTCAAGGAGTTTTAGATTTAGTGAGTAGCATCTCAATTATTTTCTTTGCCTGAACTGACTCAGGCTTCCCACACTTCCCTGGTAATTCCTTAAATATTCCAAGATGATGTTCTAGTGGAGGATATCACTAACAGCAAGGTCTAACAGTGAGAATTTCAGCCTGCTTTCACATTGTATTAATAATTAAAGACTAACACAACCAAAAAGAGCATGTAACTTATTATGGCTCTCCATCCTGCTAATAAGAATGTTCACTCAGACCATTATACTACCTGCATGCTTTCTTTCCCTCTTAAAAGCGAATTCAAACTTACAAATAAAATTGTTTTAGCTGGAGTATACAAATAGCACTTCAAAAAAGTAGAGTCACAAGAGTGTCTGTAGATCATATATTTCTCTGCTACACTGTTTAATTACTCTACCTGAAAAGAGCTTTCCATGTTATACAGAAGTCTACAAGAAAACAGTTTGAAATGAGAATACTGAAATGTTCTGTGGATATGATGATTGATACAATTATTTGGTGTTATAATTAATAAGAGATTTCAAATATTTAGAAATGAAGTATTTGGATCCCTAACCATTTATGCTGGTTTGTAAAAATTTAACTGCATAATGTAGACTTCTGTATTATTTAAAGTATGCCCCCCCCCCCCCCCCCCCAAAAAAAAAAAAAAAAAAAAAACACCTTTTATTTTCTATTCATATCTGAACACTAAAGGAAAGACATGATTTCTAACACTATTTTTTATCAATTCTACATGAACTACTGAAGTAATATGTGGCCGGTCTTTCAGGACTTGTCTCCACAGACTGAAAATGAAGATCCATAACTTTTCAGTGCACGCAGGCCTCAGGACAAACAGGAAGCATTCAGCATACCGAAGAATCAGACATTCTGTTTTGTGCCTTTTGTTGGATTGGACAACTTGAAATGTTAGCCTCCTAAAGAAAAGGAAACATCTATATTTATATAGACATTGCAGTGTTTGATACTGATTCATACATTCCCCACATAGAAAATACTATTTAAATATGTTACAGCATTCAAATGTCTGCTTCTTTTGAGTGGTTGCTTTAGTTGTCAATATATATAGAAACACTTAAATGTTGCTTCTTTAGTATATGTACATACAACAATATCATCCTTAGTCCATGTATTAGAGGTAGTGGAAGTGAAGAGAAAAGGAGATAAAAGCAGAACAGGATTTTTGAGCAGGTGGTTTATGATGTTCAGTGACAGGTTCTTAAAAATGCCTTCACATTTGCTTCCACAAATGCTATGCGCTATATTTACATAAACAAGGACTTCTTATTTACATTTCATAAATGAGCTAACTTGGCATGCATCCCAAGGTTTCACCATAATGAGGGCTATCATATATATATAGCTTAAAATTTCTGTAAATGTACATAAGCATGTCAAAGTCGGCTTTGATTTTTTTGCTCACTATGACCCCAGAAAACTCATACACACTTTCAAAATCATTTAAAAAGAAAAATTTTAAGATTCTGTAATATGAAATACACTGTTGCCCACTCCAGAGACTGATATTGCATATTGCTTCTCACTGAGACTTTCTTTCAACCACTGGTTGAAGAGCCAAGGTAGACAAGAATTCAGGATGGTGCAAGTGAATACATCCACTGCATCTCCCAGAGTTGTGTTGTGTAACACATTATATCTTTTATGCACAGGAAAGAAGTTATCTGAACTTTGCTATCTACCACCTTCACATGCCAGGCATGCTAGCATCTATTTCCAGATAAGTCCTTGTGCACGTACCTCACTATGACATTGACAACTTGGTTTCTAAGAACAATTTCAGCTGCTGCTGCACTGTGAGCAGTGTTGAGTGACCAGTTCCCTCTCAGCAGAATCAATCACTTTTTCACAGGACAAGTGAAAAATGTTACTTGCCTTTTGTTCTGAGCATAACCATTTAAAATAACAGAAATTGCAAATAGCATAGATCTCCCAGATTTATTATCTGGCCTGAACAATAGACTATCTAGAAATGTATAGTTGATATATAAAAATAAGTAAATTTCTACAATAAACCCGGGCTTCCACAGTGAGAAATATATGAAGCTTTTGTGTCTTAGAAAAAAATTCAATGATTTAAAAAAAAGAGAGGGGGAGATGAAGATTAGGTGCAAGATCACTACCAATAAATAAACACTTTCTAGAATAATATCCACCTCTTCATAATCTTTTGTACCAGGATCAGTAACTCACGATCTTAATTTTGGAAGCAGAGTAGCTGTTGAAACACAAATTTGTGAACACAGATAACTTTAAAATAAAGTATAACTATCTTGTTATGTTGTTGTAGAATAAATATTTTGTACAAAAAATATTGTGTTTGATTAAATTATTTCCATAATTTAAATGTATTTGGTTGAAACCTGCAATCCAAATTCAAATGTCAGCCACTTCTCATCACACTCAGTTCTTTCTTTTTTTAAAAAATAAATTCAGAAGAACTGGAAGTCATATTAAAAGATTTTTAAAACACATGATACTTCTCAGTGTGTACCTCTGTTTAGCTTGAAACTGCAGAGAGAGATTCATTGTTAGTTTTAATATACAATTAAACAGTAACAAACATGTTGAATCTAGAAAATAGCAATGTGATATTGAAAAGCTTTGAAAGAGAAATATATAAATTTATAGCACCTGAAATTTGATAATAACTTTTATAATGACCATGATTTATATTATATTCGTGCAGTTGTTGAGTATCAGCTCTAGCTTCTGTTTTCCTGGTAACACCCATATGTATGACACTTATTTCTAGTGCTTGTAGTTCAGATAGGTAGGGGAATTGACATACTGGACTCAACTCCCTTTTATGTGAGAATTTATGTATTTACTAAAACAAGCACTTGAATACTTGCAATTCCTGTAAAAACTGATTATTTCTCAGATTAGTCAAAATGTTGTTTCTCATATTTGACATGTGAGATGAGCAATCCAAAGAAAACATTAATAAATAAATAAATAAACAAGGAAAAAAGGAAAAGACAATAAAGGTTTATTTATACTTAGCTCAAGAAAAAAATAGACTGTTTATCACAGTTACTGAATTGCATACTACAGTTGCTGTGAAAAATGCCCAAGTTATTGTGATAGTCTTGGTTCACAGATACTACACTGACAACACTTCTTCTGCTAAAATAGCTGTTGAAGCACTGTCCAAACTCATATCTCTAATCTATGAAACTGAAGGATTGTTCTGCATGAAATTCTATCATGAATGACAGAAATATTACACATAAACTTCTGTTAATCAGCATGAGCCGAAGACTGCTATAGCTATGTTTTATGGCTAAAGTATCTGTACACAGATGTACATATTTTTTTTCAAGTCTGGAAATTTTTAATCCATGATAATCTACTGAAAACTATCACATTGTATCTATTACAATTGGGCATGCTTACAAAATAATACTCTCATAAAACTCTTTTATTAAACGCCTAGTTTTTAAGCCATGATACAAAATATTATTGTATTCAAATAACTCACTTGGCAAGCAATTTTTTATTTTTTATTTTTTATTTTTTTCCTGAAGTTGAATATATGAATGTTCCTAAAGGACATACAAATTAATTTTGATTAATGGAAGAACAAAACTAAATCTAATTACACACACTAAAGATGACATTATATACAAATCCAAAGCTTGCATTTATTTAATTGCATTTAAATTATTTATGTAACCTTATTACTATAGGGAATTATGCTTCTGACTTTAAATTAAAAAGTAATTAAAACACTTACCCAGTATTTGCACATATCTTTAGTTTCAGAGAATACAAAATACAAAAGATAAAACTGAAACTGTGTAAAATTTAGAAGGAGGTTCATGCTTCAGCTCTAAAAGTACACAAGCACCAAGCCAGACACTATGTTCTAAAGAATGCTGTTATTAAAATAATTGCTATTTTCTCTCAAAGCTCTGTGGAATTTCATTTATTGTAGGTAGGTTTGAATCTTTTCTCATTTCAGGCACTTTTGTTTAGTTAACGCTGCATGGTCTGTAACCATTCAAATATCAGTTTTACTAACATACCAACATGCTATTGCTAGATGAGTATCTCCCCAACATTGATTTAAAATAATGAAATCATTTTCAGGCTTCTAACTTCTAGTATGATTTTTCCAAGAGCATAAATTCAGTTTTTCCAATCTCGTGAGTCTGTTACTGACCTACAATGTAAAGGCATTATCAGTAACTGAATGAAACTCTCCAGTAGAGATATACTTTAATGTGATTAAAAAAAAGAAACGAAGGCAGAATGATGAGTTGTTTTTTTTTGTTTGTTTGTTTCAGGAAGTTGATTACAGTTTTGGTTGTTCACTTTTTAAATTTTGTTCACTCCCAACATGCCCACATATGTAGAGAAAGCATTGCACTATAAACATGGCCTATTATACTTAAGGCTGTGTAACACAAACAATACATTTTGCCCTTTCTTATCTCTAGGTCCCTTGCTAGCACATAAAAAGAAAATAACTGCTTCCCATTTAGGCAAAAATTTTGAACTTGAGTCTGAAAATTCCCTCAAAAATTACAGTTTCAGAAGTATTTTGCTTTCCTATCTACCCTCTACAGTTCTGAAAAGGGGTAAATAGATCACAGGATACCTTTATTTACCACAACCTTGCTAAACACTTTTGTTTATCTCCAATTGGAATTCACTGAAAGCTAACTAAACACTCTTAAACACTGATGGTGAGATAGCAAAATAAATCTTCTATATTATATATTGTAATATATACCTAACAGTACCTTTTGAACTGTAAAGTATTATTGTTCGCATCAATAAAACAATTACAGTAAGTTGAATACACCCTGAAGGTAGAATTATTTAAAATGCTTCTTAATGACTCCTCTGATATTATGTCGAATTTATGTACTAGCATGCTGCAGTAGGGTAGTAAGTATCACAAATGAGAAGTAACAGTGAAGTTTTTGATGTTTTACAGCATCTTTTCTGCCCTGTCAAAATACTATCTTTAGAATAAAAGATAAGATCTATTTTCCACTCTGCTGGTTACTGAACATACTGTTTAATGTGGTGGTGAGAAGTGTTCTTTATGACATTCTTGTATCTGTCTGTAGATGCAAGCTCTCAAAAGGAGAAAGCAAATGAAAGGAATTTGTTATTTGCTCTCTACTATACAGTCAGGATGGCAGGAAATTATTTTTTCAGAAAATCACATGCATTCAGAAAGAGAAGGAATAATAATTTTGTCTTAATACATAAAACTTTACATAAGCACACCTGAGACTGAATGTTATTCTCTATTTCCTGCTGATGGAAAACAATGTTATTTCCTCTTCTTATTCCTTTTCTTCTTTGTTATTGTCGCGGGTTAAGCAAGATCTACCTGTGCCCGTGACAGGGGGGCAGCTGGCCCAAAAGGGCCGCTGGCCCAAAAAGGGAAGGGGAAAAGAGAATGGGAAAAGAAAACAGCGGCAGCGATCTAAGGAGGCACACTTATTTACTAAATACTATATCAGAATACAGAATAATACAATATAATACAATATAATTGTAATTAAGCAAAAGAGAGAGAGAGAGAGAGTGAGTCCCAGAAACCGAAAGGCCTACTGTAAGCTCTAGGCGAAACGGCTGGAAGGCACCCCACGCTCCAAGGGATCCGGGAGAGTGTGAGATATCAGTCACGGGAGTGAGATTATATACTGTTCTGGTCCCGTGACTTATCTCCTGACTGTGATGTCCTCTGGGAAATGTAGTTTTCTTCTGTGAACTATCCATACTTTACATGATGTTGTGATGTGGAATACTAATAGCAGAATTACAAAAGTATTAAACCATGACATTCCACCCCTTATTCTACATCATTACATTATTTTATGTTTATTCCATACAATTATCTAAGTTGAGAACAAAACTCTATAACCTAACTTACTATTATTTATTAATTTCGAGGAAATGGCAAAAAGAAAAAAAAAATGTCAGAAAAAGAAGGAAAACATATCAGCGGTGGAGGAGAAAGGCAGCGCTAGTAGGGCGTCCCCCACATCAAGGTGCACTCATCCTTTCTCAACCACCACAGCAGATTTCCTTTTGACTTAAATTTCTTTCCATGTGTGCTCTACACATGCATGGCCAGTGCACGATATAGAGCCCAGATGGAGAACTTGCTTACAGAATACCTAATTAAGGTATATAGAAAGTGTTTCCTAAACATTAATCCACTCTATCTTAGGTCTTGTACCTAATCGGACATTCGTCCAAGGAGGAAAGAAAAACAAAATAAACAAACAACAATAACAACAAAAAAATTCTGAGACTCTACCTATATATATATACAAGCAATCATTGGCGGCACTCCCCCAGCATCAAATTTCCTTGTGGTACACATTGGACATTCCCATTTTTGTCCATCACCCACCAAGTGCACCCAGGTCCCTCGGCAAAAACAGTACCCCGGAGAGGTTTGCCCTTTCCAGATGCTGGAAGGACCCAAACTGCTTTTCCCAACACGCTCTTTATGTGTACTACAGGAACCTTATCTCCCTCCATGGTACGTAGGGAGCTGGATTGGTTAGGACCATCACGATTACTAGATCCTCGGGTGTTGACCAACCAGGTGGCTTCTGCTAAATGGTTCTCCCAATTTTTGTATGTTCCGCCACCCATTGCTTTCAACATAGTTTTCAACAACCCATTGAATCGTTCAATCTTACCAGAAGCTGGTGCATGATAGGGAATATGGTAAATCCACTCAATGCCATGATTTTTGGCCCAAGTGGTTACGAGAGAGTTTTTGAAATGAGTACCATTATCTGATTCAATTCTTTCTGGAGTGCCATGCCGCCACAGGATTTGCTTTTCCAAACCTAATATGGTGTTTCGGGCGGTAGCATGGGGTACTGCGTATGTTTCGAGCCACCCAGTGGTTGCTTCCACCATGGTAAGTACATAATGCTTACCACTGCGAGATCGTGGCAAGGTGATATAATCAACCTGCCATGCCTCTCCATATTTATACTTTTGCCATCGCCCTTCCCCCCAAAAAGGTTTCATCCTCCTGGCTTGTTTAATTATGGCGCATGTTTCACAGTCATGAATAACCTGAGCAATAGCGTCCATGGTTAAGTCCACCCCTCGGTCTCTGGCCCACTTATATGTTGCATCTCTTCCTTGATGACCTGAAGTCTCATGGGCCCACCGAGCTAGGAATAATTCACTTTTGTTCTGCCAGTCCAAGTCTATTTGAGCCACCTCAATTTTGGAAGCTCGATCAACCTGATGGTTATTTTCATGTTCTTCAGTAGCCTTACTCTTAGGCACATGTGCATCTACATGGCGCACTTTTACAACAATGTTCCTTATTCGGGCAGCAATGTCTTTCCACAGTTCAGCAGCCCAAATAGGTTTACCCCTTCGTTGCCAGTTATTATGTTCCCACTGCTGCAACCACCCCCATAAGGCATTTGCCACCATCCATGAATCCGTATAAAGATGAAGCATTGGCCACTTCTCCCGTTCAGCCACATCTAAAGCCAGCTGAACAGCCTTTACCTCGGCGAATTGGCTTGATTCTCCTTTGCCTTCAGTGGCCTCTGCAACTCGTCGTGTGGGGCTCCATACAGCAGCTTTCCATCTGCGATGCTTCCCCACAATACGACATGATCCGTCTGTGAATAGGGCAAATTCCTTTTCATTTTCTGGTAGCTCATTGTATGGTGGTGCCTCTTTAGCACGTGATACCTCTTCTGTAGGTGATGTTTCAAGTTTTTTACTCTCTGGCCAGTCCATGATCACTTCTAGGATTCCAGGACGGCTAAGTTTTCCCATTCGAGCTCGTTGTGTAATTAATGAAATCCACTTACTCCAAGTGGCATCAGTAGCATGATGGGTGGAGGGAACCTGTCCTTTAAACATCCAGTTTATTACTGGCAAGCGAGGTGCTAGAAGAAGCTGAACCTCTGTCCCAACTACTTCAGAAGCAGCTCGAACCCCCTCATACACGGCTAAGATCTCCTTCTCAGTTGGAGTGTAGTGCTCCTCAGACCCTTTATATGCTCGACTCCAAAATCCCAGGGGTCGGCCTCGGGTCTCTCCTGAGGCTCTTTGCCACAAACTCCAGGTGGGACCCTTCTCTCCAGCAGCAGTGTAAAGGATGTTTTTCACATCCTGTCCCGTCCGTACAGGCCCCAAGGCCACGGCACGGGCTATCTCCTGTTTTATCTGCTCAAAAGCCTGCTGCTGCTCAGGCCCCCATGAGAAATCATTCTTCTTCCGTGTTACCTGATAGAGGGGGCTCACTATGTGGCTGTAGTTTGGGACATGCATTCTCCAAAAACCCACAACTCCCAAAAAAGATTGGGTCTCTGTCTTATTGGTGGGCGGAGACAT
>JAPSGF010000006.1:2942958-3006240 GCA_035772895.1 Perdix hodgsoniae | reverse complement strand
CTGTCTCGCTCCAATTTGTAGGAGGGAGGCAAGGTTCTTTGATATGTGTATACCCGGCGTGAGATTAAGAAGCAACGGTTCAAATGTTGGTCCAACCAGTTTATTAAAGTCCTAGGCGTTTTTAGGGAGACGGGGAAGGGAAGGTAGGCGATAGGGAAAGTAGGAAAAATAAGCAAGGAGTCTTTGCAGAGAGCAAAAGAGATAGTCACCACCGTGGGTCCAGCGAGGTACACAGTCGGTCCGTTGATCTCAGGAACTCGTCTGATCACCGCGGGGGATGGGAGACAGCCAGGGAGCTCCGCAGCAAGCCGGTCACGGGGTTTTTCCGACAGAGTTTTCCCCTCAGGGAATTCTCCGTCAAAGGTGTCTTCGGGAGTTTGTCTCCCCCAGTCCCCAGTTTAGCGAGGGCCTTTTATCCCCCATTTCGGTAAGGTTGTTCATTACATTCCTGACGTATGGCCCCGCCATTAGCTGTGGGGGTCTCCTTTGACGAGAAGACCCATTGTCTCTGACAGTAGTAATCCCATCCTGACCCATTCCTTGTGTAAACAGATTTTCCAGATGTCTTTTTCTTATCTGAACGTATCTCGAGCAAACACTGAACTTCCAAACAAGCAGGTAAACACACTTTGTAGTAGGGATTCCTGGCCCACAGATAAGCCAGCAAAAAAGGGGGGGGGGGGGGTGTCTCTGTCGCCAGACACAAGCATTATCGCCTTCTGCAGTGGTCAGCTCCTTCGAGCAGCACCCCTGAAGAAAACAGCTCGTCCTGCTTCTGCTTATCTTTGCAATCGTAAGCAGAAACACTATGGCACAATGACACCCACCATCCACCCCCAAGGACACTTAACAGTTGTTAGTCAGAGTCTCATCATCAGGAAGGCTTCATGAAGCAAACTTTGAGACAACAAAAGAAAATCAGTTTTGTCTTTCACACCAGCAGGTCAAGGGAGGTGACCCTCCCCTGCTACCCTCTCCTGTTGAGTCCACATTTAGAATTCTGTGTCCAGTTCTGGGCTCCCCAGTTCAAAAAAGACAGTGAACTCGTTGAAGTCCAGTGGTAGTGCCACAAAGGTGATAAAGGGCCTGGATCATATCCCATATCAGGAAAGGCTGAGTGAACACTGGGTCTGTTCAACCTGGGGAAAAGAACACTGAGAGGAGAATTGATAATTGTCCATAAATATCTAAAGGGAGGTAAGAGGGAAATGGATAAGGCCAGGTTCTTCGTGGTGGCATGTAGTGATAGGACAGGCAGTAATGGCCTAAAGCTTGAATACTGGAAGTTCCATGTAACATGCAGAGGAACTTCTTTATGGTAAGGATGATGGAGCACTGGAACAGGTTGCAGAGAGATTGTGGAATCTCCTTCTATGGAGATATTCAAGAACCGTTTGGATCCCTATCTATGTGATCTATTGTAGGGTATCTGCTTCAGCAGGGGGGTTGGACTCAGTGATCTTTTATAGTTCCTTCCAACTCCTGCAATTCTCTGATTCTATGATTTGTCTTTTTCTCTAACAAGCTATAGGAATTGTAAAACAAAGTATTTTTTGATGAAAGATTAGTAGAATATTTCATTCTCATTACTTCCAGAATTCAAGCTCAAGAAAGGTCTCAGCACCGGTGCAACGTTGCCTCAAGTACTTTGTGCAGTTTTTGGTGCCCCAATATAAGAGGGACATCATACTATTGAAGGGAGCATCCAAAGAAAGGAAGAACAATGGTGAAGGGTCTAGAGAGCAATAGTTTTAGGAGTGATTAAGGTCTCTTGATTTGTTCAGCCTAGAGAAGAAGAAACTGAAAGGAGACCTTATGGTATCCTACATCTTCCTCTCTCTGGTGACAACAATACAGGATGGAACGGCAATGGGGAGAGTCACATTTTATAATAAGAAAAGCATCTTCAGTGATACAGTAGTTGGACCCTGGATCAGGTTTCCCAGAACAGTAGTCTTGCCTCCAACCATGCCAGAGATCAAGAAGTGTTTGAACAGTGCTATCAAATATAGTTTGATTTTTGGTTGATCCTGTGTGGAGACAGAAGATGGACTCAGTAATCCTTGTGAAATCCTTCCAACTTGGGATATTCTATGATTTTTTAAGCATTCAGTGTGTACTATCAATCATGAAAACATATACACAAAAATGCAATTTAAAGCAACTTCCAAATCTGTCTAAGCAAACCTTAAAGTTAAAATAATAAACTGGACAGAGAATAACTCATGCTTGAGCCAAACCTTTTTGAACACTATCCTCAATAAAAAACTGTTAATTACCCAATTAGCATCTTCTTGTCAACGATAAAGCTGGATAAGAAGAAATAATAGGGTTCACTTTGCATAAGTTATATAGCATTTGCATATGATGCTCTTATCATAGTAATAGGAAAATATGAATTTTACATTAGAAAGAATCTTTTCCTCAAAATGAATGTTATATCACTCTTTAAAAATTTTTAGATGTTGGAATAATTTTTTCACATCTGTAGTAACACTACTCTTTTTAGTAGTATTAAAAGAGGCAGGTAGATTTTCTTTCAGAGTCAAGAAATTCCAACACATTACACAGATAAAAAAAGCAATTAATATGTTTTATATTACGGTATTCACTAAAAGTCCAAGGAATTACTTTCATTATTCTTCATAAAAGCTTTAACATCTTACAGTTATCAATTTTAAAGATGTTCTCCTGCAGCAAAAAAAGTTAAATCCAGTCTATACACATATGTGGTATCAAGGGCACTGTAGATGTACAGATGCTCAGATATTGCTCTTTGTAGAATAAGCACCCGCATTTAATCTTTTTTCTTTGAAAAAATAATGGCCTCAGAAGATCTTATAAAGACATCATCTACTTAATTTTCCTACAAGGTGACTAATTCTGAGGGATTTCTCACAGGTGTTCAGGATGGACCCAGACAGAGAGTACTGCAAGTGGAATGTCCAAAAGATTTCACTTATTAAGAAAATGTCAAAATTGTTGAGATTATGATTGTAATGCTTTTGATTATGTCTATTAATACCCCTCAGGAAGCAGCTTTTCATGTAACAGTATTAGATCAGTATAGATCCTCTCAAAAAATACTGACTTGAGAAACTAGGAAAAGAAATGATACAAGAAATTTGTGAAAGACATAATAGCATATTAATAAAATACAATTGTGAAGATACAAGCCTGTATATATATTAAATACACATGATAAAAACATCTAATATGAAGATGCATGGTAATATTACAGTGAAGTCTAAGAAAAGCAACAAGATACGAATAAACAAAGTATATTTAGCTCATTACAGTCTATAAAAGAATTTCAGATATCCCAATCTTTCCAATTTGTGCCATATTTTATAATGAGGTCCCCAGTACAATAATTTCTCAAAAGTTCCTCTTGTCAACAAGTCATGCATGGTGTAACATTACAAGAAAAAGAGAAAAATAATTTAAATTCTTGCTCCACAAAATCTTTTAGCATTCTAACTAGCTGAGAACAAGTCATCATTTATTGGGACCCAGCACAGGATGTGAGCACAGTGAAGCAGTGGGCAGTGTGATTCAGCAGTGGTGACAACATGAAAGACAAGCCACATTCTGGATGGCCATGAGCAGCTTTCACACGATGAAATGGGGAGCATCTTGGTCAGCTCATTTGTGCAAATTGGCTAATGGTGGTGACTGTGTTGAAACAAGTGCTCTATCAGTGTTACTGATCTCTTTGTAGCTAGTGTGGTTTCCAAGGCTGGTGGACATTTCCTGATCAATACTCTGTTTAGATTCTTTAAAACAATTTATTGTTATTTGGATACCTTTAGTTCCCTGAAAACACATTTTCAAAGAAACAAACACATAGCAGGCAAAAGAACATAAGAATTTGTCTGTGCTAGTTTGGATTAAACCTTCCCTGTCTAAACATTTTGTATAGAAGTGATGAGAATAACACTAGGAAATTCAGTACTGAAATAGGTAAAAGTGAGCCTTTAGCTCAAAGAAAAGAATTCATAATATCACTCACTGTGTCACAAAACTCAGTCAGTTGTGCAATAATATACCCAGTCTAATCTACCTGGATTTGTGTTTGATACTGTGCTGCATGACATCCTGGTCACCAAATTGGAGAAGAAATGATTTTGATGGATGGACCACTCTCCTCATAAGGATGGTTGTACTTGAGTTTTGCGGACAACAGCTCAGTGTTCAAGTGGAGACAGGTGACAAGTGGCATTCCTCAGGGGTCGGTGCTAGGACTGGTGTTATTTAACAGCTTTGTAGGAGACATGGACAGTGGGATAGAGAGCACCCCTACCAAGTTTGAAAACAACACCAAGCTGAGTGGTGCAGTTGACAAGTTAGAGGGAAGGGATACTATCCAGAGTGACCCAGACAGGCTTGTGGGGGGAGGGGGGGTGAAGCCCTTGCCAAATACTCGATCGCTACCCAGCACTGGGACGCAGACTCAACTCCAAGATAGCTCACTTATATAGTACAAGAGTTGTTTATGTCCCTTTGTCCACTTGTCCTTTTCTCGCAGGTAAAGCCTTGCAGTTAGACAATAGTGCACCCCGCCCAAGCATACACCTTGTTTTCTGATTCCACCCAAAAACAGTTCCACTTAAGTTGTTTGCTACTTAGCTCAAGGTCAGCTCCTTGCTTACCACATCTGGTATTATTCCATTCCTATATACTCAGAGCTGCTGTGCCCCTGCTTGTACAATTCTTTCAGGGAGCCATGGCCCTGCTGCCTGAGCCATTCTGCAACAGGAGATGGGCCATTGCCAACCTCATGAAGTTCAACAAGGCCAAGTGCAAGGTCCTGCATCTGGGTTGGGGCAATCCCAAGCACAGATACAGGTTAGGCAGAGAATGGCTTGAGAGCAGCCTGAGGAGAAGGATATGGGAGTGATGATTGATGATTGACATTGATTGACTCAACGTGAGCTGGCAGTATGTGCTTGCAGCCCAGAAGGCCAACCGTATCCTGGGTTGCATCAAGAGAAACATTACCAGGAGGTTGAGGGAGGTGATCCTGCCCCTCTGCTCTGCTCTCGTGAGATTCCACCTGCAGTATTATGTTCAGTTCTGGAGATCACAGCACAAGAAGGGCATCAAGCTTTTGTAGTTGGTCCAGAGGAGTGCCATGAAGATGATCAGAGGGCTGGAGCGTGGCCCTATGAGGACAGGCAGAGAGCTGGGGCTCTTCAGCTGGAGAAGGGAAGGCTCTGAGGATACCTTATAGTGGCCTTCAAGTACCTGAAGGGGACCCACAGGAAAGCTGGGAAGGGACTTTTTTAAGGTCATGTATTGACAGGACAAGGGGAAATGTCTTTAAACTGGAAGGGGGCAGATTTAGACTAGGTATTAGGAAAAAAAAATATTTACTGTGAGGGTGGTGAGACACTGGAACAGGTTGCCCAGAGAGATTGTGTATGCCCCCTTCCTGGAAGTATTCAAAGCCAGGCTGAATGGGGCTTTGACCAACCTGGTCTAGAGGGAGGTGTTCCTGCCTATAGCAGGGGGGTTGGAACTCGATGATCTTAAAGTTTCCTTCCAACCCAAACCATTCCATGATTCTATGATTAAGCCAGCAATCAGAAAATATAAAATATGTGCCCAAACTTTTTGTTTTGTTTTGCTTTTTTTTTTGTTTGTTTGTTTGTTTTTTTTTTTTGTTCCAGGTTAGGCACAACACTTTGGTTTAGGTATAATAGAAATCAGGTAGTCATGTATGTGAGGCTGTTATCTTGTGATTAAAACTCACACAGAATTTAGGTGCCTCACTAATTCTGTTTCCTGTGGAGATTTTCATATTAACCCTTTGAAAATAGATTACTGAATAGGAAACTTATGTGAAAAGCACAGAGCAGCCTTATTTGCTACTTATTGATCAGATTCTCAGTTGATTAGAACAACTGACTCTTAAGACAGCACATACATTTTATTTTAAATAGTTACTGAATAAATAAAAGTAATATCAATAATAGTAACAAGCCTATGTAAAGAAACTGGAAGCACAGTCCTCCTTTTTCCAACCTAGTGTTCTAGCCTAAGGACCAAAATCCAGATCTTTATCTTAGCGTTCCTTTTATTTGTTCCTGACTTCAAAGCTTTCAACTTTCAGTTTGAAGGATGTAGAGTATTAAGATTTAGTAGATAGGAATTCTTATAGAACAAGACAAAGGAAGCTTAAAATCCAGAACTATCATTTCCTAAATATGTACTCAAGAAATCAACAATTGCCAGAAGGCAAGAATTAGCATTATCATCATTTTTGAGGTGTTTGTATGCTTTATGCGTATTCATGACTGGCAATCTGTTCTTCTGCGTCTTGGACACCTGACTTTTAGATGCAAAGAATGCATAGGTTATTATGCACAATAAATTAAATTAAACAAACAATCAGGTCAGTAGATTTTCAGAGTTTTGATGTGTAATTTTCAGGTTGGTAAGTACTTACTTATATATGACCTTTAATGATGATTTAACTGACAGTCACATTAAAGTGTGGTGCTTCTTGTTCAATCATATTTGCCTACTAATTACAGCAACTCATCAAGGCAACTTAGTGAGGCAGTATTTTAAGGTCTCAAGGTGTAATGATGTCCAGTTTGATATCACTAATATTTGCTTTATCTATCTTATAAGTTAACTCTGTGCACCAATAGTTAACAGTGATGGAGACAGCAAAGAGACTTGCAAAATGCATGCACAGAGAGGCAACAGTGATATCTACATGCACAGAACTTTTCAATCTTCCTAAGATTTCCAACAATACCACCATAATATTTTTGCTATTTATGCCACTTACTGCTACTGAAATGGTCATAAATAGGAAAATTAGACTTCTAGTGCTTGCCATTTCAGTGTGTTTCCAAGTGTCTCCTATGTAATGCACATGTCAAAACAGTTTTCTCTTTTTAATAGCTTGTGATAATACTGATGTTAGTACTTAGCTCATCACAAAAATAGTTAGGTTTATAGGTAAAATCAGACCAATCATTATTTATTACAGTTAATTACTCAGTGAAGCCCTGTCCCACTATACCACAGGACTGTCCCTGCTGTTGTACTATTTTTGGGATATTTAAATGATTATTTATGCACTACAGTTGAAATGAAGCCAGAAGCCTGGATTATACATTTTTAATTTGTAAAACTCGAGTGTGAACTAATTGGTAGATCTTAACTAAGGTGGTGTTATGCTTGTAAAGAAAATAATAACAACCAAACAGTGATTTTAATTCCTTTTTTCTTACTAAATTCTTTAGCAGAAAGTAGTATACTCTGACTCCCTTGCTTTTCTTTTCCTCTACTGTTAAGCATCTTAGACTCCATATGTATGTATAAAAGAAAAAGACAAGACTTTTTATCCTCATCCATGTCTATCAAAGTGGAACTAGTACATTAGAAGGTGATTTTTGAAGTACTGCATAGTTTACAAATTATGAGCAATAATTTTCATAATTGTGCTGCAGAAGCTATTAGCATAAGTGATGATAAAAATATATGCTGTGTCTAAATAGTAAGCTACTTTGCTTTTTCTCAATTTTCAAACGTTACTGCAGAGGTGCAGTCACTTGGGACTCAATATCTGGTATGAGATAGGTAACATATGTTCTGAACTGTGCTGCATAATCTGTGACACACTGTTAAATGCAAGATTTATGTTCCTATGTGCCTTTCCAAACTGAATATAAGCAGAGAAATACCACTGAACAGAAGAATAATGCTCACTCTAGAGAAGCACAGTGCTTCAGCATGGATCCCAGTGGGTAGAGGCCATCTATCCCTTTATGCATGCATGCACAGAAATACACCTGGCCTCCAAAGCCTTGCAAAATATATCTAATATGTGGGCAGTTCTGTGCCTTGCTACAGTAGTGAAGGATTGATTCAACTACAGTGTCTTCAGTAACAAGATAACACAGGAAAATAATTCTTTGGCACTGAATGGGCTTTTGCTTGGTACAGAAAGTTACTGACAGTCTCTCAAAAAGTGAATTAATAGATGAAAATTGATAATAATAACTTTAAATCTGCTGTTTTTTCATTTGATGCCTACATACACATAAACTGATAAATAAAAATCCCAACCCTTTAAAACACTGTGATTAGTATTATTTGTAGGTAATCACTGATAAATATAGTAACTTTGTATTTTGAATTAAATTATCAAAGGTGAAATTATTAAATTAATATGGTTCTAATCCATTTCTTCCTTTTCTTCAGAGCATTATGTTTGAGTAGTTTTAGTCATGTTCTGCTGCAGTTGGGACTGCAAAGTATACCAAAAAGACAAATTTCATTTTTACCTCATTTAGAACATACTTGACAGCAATTTAAGAAAGGCAGCTAGGCTTTGAAAATTGTAATGAGAAAGGAAGATCATTTTTGTAATTTCTATAACGTTGAGCACTCACCGTTGATTTCATTCCAGTGCTTTGCAATGAGTAGCCTCCACCACTGCTCCTGTAATTAAGGTAAAGTTACTGTGACAATCATTTCAGATTTTCATTTTTGAGGTTTATATTTTGGTGAAACTTCTTATCAACACCGCTAAAAATTATCTATAATGAAAGTACAGAAAATGGAAAGCTGGCACTAAACACATTTATTCCAAATTTACAAACACAGAAAGTTAATCAGCCATCCCTGAATGTGGAGAACACATTATCTCATTTCCCTTTCCACAAATTCCCCCTCAGTACCAAGTAGCACCACATTTCCAGTAAAAATCCAAAGCAGTATATGAAGACTTACTTGAAGAAATTCACTGATAGTGACATGCATTAGTCACTGAATTGTCACTAAATAAATTGCTTCAGTAGTCAGATACTACCACAAAGCCATCAAGATTAAAGTAACTGTAACAAATGTTCCCTACATATTTACAATCAAAACACTTTTTGGACAAAATTATTGCAGAGTTTGATAGCTGAGTTAGACAAGAGTTGTGAATGCTGAATTCTGACTTAGTTATAGAACTTTGTTATGACTGAAGACTTTTATTATGTTAATCTTCCCCAGTCCCCCAATGCCCACTAGTAATACCTTGACACCTAACCCATGCCAACTAATGAGCAATAAAGGTAAATTAAAAACTTGTGTTTCATGTATGGGCTGTTGTTTGCATGTCTTCTGGCTCTAACCATTGTGCAGTATACATCTCATTTCAACTATTTGACTTAGGGTGTACCAGAAAGTGATGCACTGAGGACAAAACTAAACCCTGTGTAAATTAATGCGACTTTTTTTGTTACTGCTTTTACTTGTAACATCGCTGCAAAAGGTTTGCTAAAATGAATTGGTCCAATCTTCTTGATTCAGAAGTTAATTACAATAATTACAGTAGATACCTCTATGAGAAAATGCCTGGAATTACTACCTTGTTTCCAAAAGTTGCCAGCCAATGTTTTTACAGTTTAATTGTTGTCACATTGCAGAAGAGCAGTAACCAGAGAAAAGAGGCTAAACAATACAATGTTGTTATAATTCGGCTGAAAGTTTAACTGTGTGCATTGTTTACACAGTGCAAGATGAAAAACCCAACATAATAAAAATAAGAATATTAGAATAGAGCACTCACTGCTCTACAGCAATGTTAAGTCAAAGCTAGTTTAATTTAACAACAACAAAAAAAAAAGTCTATTAAAAAAAAACAAACCACGTTATAAGGGCTTCTTTTCACAGCATAAAAAGAATATCTTTGGCCTTTAACTGTCAAAGATGTTATGCATCCATATATTTGTTATAAATACTGTTTAATTTAGAACTTTTCTTGCTACTATTAAGAAGTAGTTTTCTCTTTTTTTTTTTTTTATTTCTTTTTTTTTTCTTTTTTCTTTTGGACGAATTTAATTTTTTTCCACTAACACCACTAACACCATTCTTAAAAGAGTCCACTTGTTTAGGTCTTACATCATATCATAACATATCATATCACATCATATCATATCATAACAATTTCAAATTCTACATTAAAAGCTACACTTTCTTAGCAATTTGTATGCAGACTAGACGAACAAAATAAAATAGGATTTAAATAAACAAATAAATAAAAATCCAGAACACATTCTGTGCAGAGGTAGATTGCACTTATTTCTGCATTCCCATGTGAGAGCTACCTAGCTATTCTATCTTCACTAAAGTCAATAATAGATTTCCTATTTTTGTCAAAGGTAAAAGCTAAAACCTTAAAAAAGTTTAGGTCCCACTATTCGTCACATAAAATGGACAGTGACATCATTCTTTCTCTGGCTAATCTGATCAACTTAGAGAATATACACTTACACGATGTGCCATAGTATTAGTAGATGCAAGATTTTTATTTTTTGTTTTTTAAGAAGATGCATTTATAGACAAAGATGCATTACTTAATCTATCTGCAGCTATATTTTATGCTTAGCTATGTCTATAGTTTGTAGCTACAAAAAAAAAATCAGTAGCTGGAAACAATCAGTTGCTGGAAATGGCAGTGGCAAGAGGTACAATTTTTTGTCTTTACAGATGCCAAATAAATAAATAAATAAATAAATAAATAAATAAAAATCAAAATGTACTGCTCCAAAGTATCCCAGCTACTGGAAATTTGCATGCTCAGGGTTAATGTTTACTTTTCACACAAATGCTGCTGTTCTCTCCAAGACAATGCTCTTCAACATATAAATTGGTCACTTAAAATGTAAATTTGCTTTTTTCAATAATACCCTTTGGATGGATAACACATAGGAATTACAGAACTGCAGTACCTGTTTGAATGTGAAATTCTGTCAAATATCCTTTAGAGTTTATATTCCAGCAACTGTTATGAAGATGGACTAACAGAATTTCTAGTACAGTATAATAATAATAATTATAATTATAATATATAATAATAGTCCTTTTTTTTTTTTTTTTTTTTTTTTTTTTGATAGCTACCTTTATGTGACAGTTGCCTCTTTAGTACTCTTTTATTCTCTCTACATAAATTTCAGTATGGCTCCAAAATTGTGCCTATGACCAATCATTCAAATAGGTGTATGAAAACTCAAACATTATATATGGAAACTGAAGATCTGGCTCTGCCACATCTGTTCTCAGTGGCTTCAGGATTAGTAAAATTTTGTCTCAATGAAATCAGAAGGAATCTACTATTAATGCCAGTGAAGCCAGAATATCACTGTTTATGTTTATGCTGTGCTTTTCTATCAGTATAATTAGGGTAACAACAGTATATTTCACTTTTTTTTTTGGATCATTAGTTGTTCAACATAAGGAAAGTTACTCACTGCATGCATCAGAAGGCAGTAAGCTTGAATAAAGTTATGAGAGCTATCCTAATAAATAAAGTTCATTGTTTGAAAAGACACAAGGAAGTGGAATGCATTTTAATGAACTTCAAAAATACTACTTACATTTCTTTAGTAGTACATACTCACAGTTACAACAATATACGTATTTGAGTGGAGAAAAAAATATCAAATGTTATTCAACCTTCCCCTTTTATGCCTTTGTGCAAATTCAAAGTCCTTTGATGCTAATAGATAAATTCTGTACCTTTTTATTTCCAGAGATTCCTGAAAAAACTCTATTTCTTTCATGAAGATTCTAAAATGGTTATGGATTCTTTAGACATAAAGTTACTTGCAGAAAATATCACTGTGTGTACTGTTACAGAGACTGTTCTGCAAATCCTACTCTTATTAAATGAACTTTCTAACAGGTAAAATTACTCTCAGCCAAAGATTCATGTTGAAGAAGACCACACACGTTCATTAAGATTTTTATCTGACTTTTGTTTTAAAAGGCTAAAACAGATGCCAGCTAAGACAATTTTTTGTCAGCTGTTTTCTTAAAAGTTTTTTAATATGACTGCAGCTTAGATACAGTACAGTAATTGTTAACATGACTCTTTTCTCTATAAACAGAAATATTATTTGTTACATGAAACTGCTAAAGACTACCTATATTTTTAATACTGTTAGTTAAAAACACAAGCACTGAGCACAACTGTACATAACAATGCATATCATAAAATACTCTGCCAATTTCTATTGCTTTAATAGACAATATATAAATTATGTTATCATTCTCTCAGTTTCCTATAGAAAGTATTATAGAATAAGACATTCATTTTGATAATACATCAATAATTTGCTTGGAACAACTGCTAGACCTAAAAGGCAATGTCAGTAGCTATTTGAAAATCCAAAAAGAAATAAGATCAAGAAACAGTCAATTACTTCCCTACTGCAAATAAACAGTGACATTCAATTTGCTGTTGTTACTGTTTCTCTTCCCATATTTGGATGGAGATAGCTAATGCTTCATAGAGGTGCACTAGAAAATATCAGTGGTAGAGCAGACTTTTTACAAAGATAACAGGAACATATATTCTGTAATAGCAAAATATTATATTACTTCATCTGAGATAGACAGATATTCTCTGGTGTTATTCTGTATTTGATACCTCACCTTTTCTTATTGTGTGCTGCTGTTACTGACTGACTGATGATGTTTGTCAAACTGTAAGTATTGTATTCTGCCTCGGTGTCTCATTTTGGCTTTTATTGCCAGTTGTTTTTATAGGAATTGAGTATTATTGCTATATAGATGCCTTTCAAAGAAGGGATTAGATTAAATGATCCATAAAGTCCCTTCCAGTCCAGTGCATTGTATTTTTAGTTTTAGAAAAAGAATCAGTTGTGATAACGGCTATATCAGGTTTCTGCCTGGAATATCTGTTCTCTGTCAAGCAATATGGCAATTATCTTGTTTACAGAATATTTGGAGATTGGAGACAAGTACAGTTGGACTGGTATTCTATATGAAAATGTGCTAAATGTTCTTTACTAGCATAGTACACATATGCTGCTATTTAGATTTCATTTAATAGGAGATACCTAGAAAAACGGGTAAAAATCTAGAAAAGGAAACTTACCTAAAAGAAATATAATTTCTCTAATAAAGGATTGTCATTTAAAGTAGTCACAAGGCATCTTCTGTAGCCAATGAAACAAAGTAATTACTTCTTACCTGTGAATTTCCTGATCCTAATGTGAGAACATCTGATTTTTCTAGAGGAGTCTAAGATGACTAGATCCTGAGTAGAATAGACTAGATCCTTAAGTAGAATAAATCCCATCATGGATAAAAATGGAAGCATGTTACTTAGAAACCCCATAACTGATCATGAAGTCTACCTCTATTGAAATGAGGAGAATAGCCTTCTTCACTCATTCTGGCCCAGGGCTACTTCTGGCCAGATGCTGGAGCATAACTTAGCTAGACCTTAGGTTCCAGGATCTCTGCCCAGGTTGGAGACGTGGTTGCTGCTTTCCCTTTTGCAAGCTGAACTTGTATACCAGAAACATACAATATTGCCTTCAGCAGCTCTTATGCACATGACTCACATAAAACATGGATACAGCCAGCTGTGACCTCTTCCAAATGGTGGAGACAGATGTTCACCAGTGCAGGTACACTGGCCCCACTCTTTAAGTTCACAAACACACACATTCACACATCATTTCAGTACCTGGCATGATCAGACCTTTCAAGAATCAGCACAGCCTCTTTGTCCAGCATCCCCTCACCAGGATTATTTGAGTACTGGCATGGCCCTTCTGTGCATACAGAACCCCTGCTTGGATCCTGGGCCCTCTTACCCACTGCACAGGCTGCCTACTCTTCAGCTAGTCCAGCTTGAATTTTGCTGCAGTTGCTCACATTCACTCATCCAGGAGCTGGCAACTAGATCTTCAGCATGAATACCTATGAAAAAGAGTACAGATGTGAAGAGATTAAGATTTCATGAGAAAGTATAGGAAGATAGGGTAGACTTCAGTGATCAGGCACAGGGCTCAGACAAGCATGTTAACTGGCCATATTTTACAGGTGACTAGCCCTTCTATACTCTTTTCTACCTATCCCCCACTTTATTCCTCCTTCTCTGTTTCCCCCACACATCCCCACGGTTTTGCAGAGCTCTGCAGTTTCTGAATCCTCCCAGTGCAGATGATCCCTTAGTTCACAACTGGTTCCAGTGGTCTGACACCCCCAAAGTAAAGTTTCTTCTCATGTTCATATGGAACTTCCTGCCACTGATCACTGCTGAAAAGAGCCTGGCCCACTTGATTCCTGCTCATTAGATACTTATAAGTATTAATAAGATATCCTCTCATCCTTTTTTTTTTTTCCTCCAGATTGAATAGTTCTGTCTCTCATTCTTTCCTCATAAGGGTGATGCTCCAAATCCCTAATTATCTTTGTGGCCTTCAGATGGACTCTCTCTAGAACTACTCCATCTGTCTTGAACTGAGGAGCCTAGAACTGGACACAGTACTCCAGATGTAGCATCACCACAGAAGAGTAGAGGAGGAGGATCACTTCCCTCAATCTTCCGACCGTGTTCTTTTTAATGCACCCCATGATACCATTGGCTCTGTTGGCCACAAGGGCATATTGCTGTCCTATGGTCAACTTGCTGCCCAACAGAACACTCAGGTTCCTCTCCACAGAGTCTAACAGGTCAGCCCCTAAACTATACTGACCCATGTGGTTATTCCTTGCCAGTTTGAACTTGACTTTATTGAACTCTCCACATAATTCTCAACCTTGTACAGGTCTTTCTGAATCACAGCACAGCCTTTCGCTGGCTTTGGTGCATTCTTTTCCTTCATCCAGGTCATTGATGAATATGTAGAATAAGACCAGAACCAGTACCAACCCCCAGGGAATGTGGCTAGCTACTGACGTCTAATTAGTCTCTGTGACACTGATCACAACATTATGAATTCTGCTAGTTGGTCAGTTCTCAGTCCACTTCATCTATCTCACACTTTCTAAGCTTCCCTACAAGGATGTTACAGAGGACAGTATCAAAAGCCTTGTTGAAGTCACAGTACACAACATCCACTATTCTCCCCTCATCTATCTAGATGTTCATGACACATAGAAGGTTACCAGGTTGATTTCCCCTTGGTGAATCCATGTTGACTACTCCTGATAACCTTCTCTTCTACTTGCTTGCATCCAGAATAAGTTGTTCCACCATCTTCCCAGGAACAGAGGTGAGGCTGACTGGACTGTAGTTTCCTGGGCCCTCCCCCTTTCTTTCTTTTCATCAATCAAGGTCTGTATTTCATTAATGATTTCAGTCCTAACTAAAGAATTATTTAAGGTTTAAAGGAATGATCCTTGTGAACTTCTAAAATTCAGATTTTTATCAAATTCCAGACTTTTCCAGAAGAAAAAAAAAAGCACCATAGATGCTCTCAGTCTTCTACCATGAAATTAGCTGAACTAGACATACATGTAACACAACAGTCTGTAGCAGTACTGTTTCACCATTCAGATGTCCTTTTATGAATGCACCACATAAGAGGACTCTTTCAAATTATTCAGCTGAGCAGCTGGTGCTTTGTTTCAAAACAGGAAGAGAAATTCTGGTTGTTTCCTGTACCCTGGAAAGTAAGGCTATTGCAGGAATCATACTTTAATATTAATTTGTAAGTTTTACTTTAAATATCTGGGTTTGAGAACCTGGCTTATGCATAAAGTCGTGAGATACTAATATATTGGGTTAAAATATTTGTCAGATATCTCTTGAAATGTAATAAATACTATGAAATATAAATACAACATGAAGAAAACTAAAATTGTGCTTATGGAGAAATAACCTTCCCTTCATACAAACTCCTCATTAGCTACCACCTCTGTCTTTTATCCTTTAAAAAAAAAAAGGCACCCTGTGAGGAAAAATGTATGAATAATGTCTTACTCCAAAATAACCTCAGAATACATCCACACATGCCAAGAAATAAGTATTTTAATGACTGCAGCCACAAGCCACAATAGTTATATTTAATAAGAAAATACTAAACATGAAATTAAATTGCTAAAACTACAAAGAATAGAAGCCATCCATGAAATTGTCAATTATCTGACTCTCTGCAATGCTGAAAGGGTAGAACAAAGATTCAAATCACACTTTATTCTGTACCATTCTCCAACTTACACATTCCCTCTAGAACAACCTCTTTAACCTCTCAGAACTTGTTCTCCCCATGCTCATTTTCTTTGAAAAATGACACTTGGCCAGTATACTTAGCCCAAATGTGAGTTCATCTTAAAAATATATTTTAAACCAAGTTCCTAACATCCAGTACTCTCTTTAAAAAAGGCTTTTTAGTATGATCAGAAACAATAGAAAAAGAAGGGCATTTTTGGAGGTGTTACACAAAAATCAAGGTTATTCAGGACAAGAATATTACAATTTACCTTCTCAAAGTGAATCATTCATTCCTCTCATTCAGTGCACATAAATCATGTAAGTCACTATCGGTTATAAAAACTGACTTAGAGACAAAGAAAAAGATAAAATTTTTAGTCAAAGCAGGAGGAAAAAAAGTAAGATGAGATGCAAAAGGCCCTTGATTATCAATTAACTCATAACTCATAATTCCGTAATGGTTAGAATTGCAACTATGCTGATATAGGGTGGACTTTTTTGTGTTTGTTTTATTAACACTTTCATTATCTGCTCTCTCCTGGTATCAGTCCTTTTGTGTAAATGATATTTCAAATGAGATTCAGTTAAAATTTTCTCTTTTATATTTCTAGGGCACAGAATCAGCTTTCTTTTACCTTAACAAGTGACCATCACCAACAGAAAAAGATAGAACTGACAGACACGCAGCTTTGTCACCTACCTGATATTTCTTCTTATTAAATTTTCATTGTCATTAACATTTTCATTGCCATCTTTTCAGAATTTGTTTTGAAGATGTTTCAGCAACACTTCTATGCAAATAGAAATATATATTTCTGCACAAATAAGGAGTGCTACTGGGATGATTTGATGGTTCACTATGCTCAGACATTAAATTATTTCTGAAACAATTCCAAAATGTGTTTCTTTAATGATGTGTGGATACTAATCAGACTTTTTTAGGCTAATCACTCATTTAAACAGAAATTTGGTTTTGCATGACCAAAAATGTATATTTGCAGACATAGATTTAATCATGATTATCATCTAATATACATCTCTGAGCCTTTGCTTCCTTTTTCTTTTTATGTATGTTTTATTTATCATGACCAGCCTTTTTAGCATGTTTGCTCCCTTCTGCTTCACCTGTTGATAAATGACTGTCTCCAGATGGAAATTCTGCAGGTCCCTCATTTTAGCAGCTTTTTCTGAACTTCCACAAGCATTGCCTGGTTCCATCTGAAGAGCCCCTACAGTAAAAGAATGCTAAAATATGTAAATCAGTCCTTTAAAATGCCACTGTGCTGTTAATTACTGTCTTGCTGGTATCATGTGTTTACTATACCACAGTTAATCACAATTTTATTGTTTATAAAGGGCTCATTACGGAAGTCTCTTAGCAAATATGTGCTACTATTTAAAACCACAGAGTAATCATCTCTCAAAGGAATTTGACTATGTAAGGTTAGCTGGAAAATGTAAAAGACTAATTAGCATCTTGAATAACCATTCAGCCATCTGTTATAAGAAAGCAATGCCCAAAACTGAATCACCTAAAAAGTAAGAGCATTGTGAGAAAAGTATAAATATGTTCTGCTGCACTTACACAGGTGATATCAGTAATATTACAAACTTTTGTTTCAAGTCATTATAATATTGTTTCTGTAAGTTTTTTTGTATTATAAAGAATGTATGAATGGAAACTGTTATACATCAGATAGATACAAGATGACACCAGTGTTCCACATTAGTTTCCCCTTGTACAAGATAACCAGTGAAAATGAAAGCCTTCATTAAGCATAAAAAAAATATTCACAAGAGGTTTGAAATATTTGTTATGGCTTTGATACAAATGCTTTTGTATTTTATGAATTGTGCATTAAATTGGAAGCATACATGTATATTGTGTAATTTACATATTATTATTTACATATTACAGTCTCTTTGTTATCTAACTTCTGATGTTGGATAACTTGACACCTTCTGACTGATGATAATGGAGCTGGTGTGGAGGGAGAGAATACTTCACAGTAATTAAACATGATCGGCTTGGACTGAGAACTGAGTAAGAGGCACCAATAATTAAGAATCCTGTAGTGCAAGAGAAACAGAGATGCTCAGGACAAACATCTTAGGCTGTGCTTCCATGAGTAGCCAGCATGTCCCAATGACAGAAGACCCATAATGAATACTACTGCTAACGACCTGCTGCTTTTAGTATATATACATCAGAAATATTTTCTTCAGCATAAATTTATCCTAGTCCATGGGCTGGAAGTTCAATAGCAGTAGAAGTATGTTCTTCAGAAAATATCTTCCATTGTAATGTTATCTAAAAGAAATCTAGTTTGTGTATTTTCTGAGACCACTTTGAGTAAAACAAAAGAGAGAAAAATGTAACAGTGGGAGAGTTGCTTAAAAAATATAGCCTTATGCAGACAATATTTTCAATATGTTATCAGATTTTAAATAATATGTATTTTTCTAAGAAAAAAATATGAAATATATAGAATTCTGTGATTCTGTAATATAGACACAGTTATTAGAGCTGATTGAAAAATATTACATAGGCAGAAGGTTCTGATCAAAAGAAACCCAGCTGTAGCTTCTCTTTGTTTCTCAATTGTTCTAAGCATTCAAACAAAAGGCCATTTCACCTTTACTAAATACGAACTAAAAAAAAAAAAAAAGAAAAGAAAAAAGGAGCTTTCTGGTCTTTGAAATCTTTTTAGAGGAGCTGAGTTTATCCTCAACCCCTCTAAACAGATAAGGATAAATTGATTCCACTTTAATCTAAACGATAATAATAATTATTATAAAATAACCCAAAGAAAATTCCTCTTCAATGAGAAAAAGAGAGCATGTCTTCTTTAGTGCAGCACAATGAGAAACTTAAAGTGAGGAAAACATTCTGAGTAAAAACTTGATTTTTGCTGATGTATGAATTTGAGGAGTAAATTGCACATTATCTTAGATTATTAGGTTTTAGGATCTAGTCTAGGGAGAATTTGTGAATAGACACACAACAGAGTGAGAGCTGAAGTAGATTGTTGCCCTAATTCACCTTTCTCTTCCTGCAAAATTTTAAGTCATTTGTATCACTGAATATAATACACTAAGAACATCAAAAAAGGTCAAATAAAAGATGAATAACAATGTATTTTTGTTTGCTTGCTTACCATGTTACACTGATGGTTGTGCAGCAAACTGAGGAAGCTGTTTGTCTTTTCTTAGCTGCTGTAATTTCAGTCAGATATAAACTTTCAGAAAGGTAAAATTTTCTTTCCTTGAAAGCGACTAAATATTTTCATCATGCATCTTCGGAAGCACATGTAGAAAATGTGAAGATCAACCAAAAGAAGTCATAGGCAAGCAGAGGCAATTCTTTTTTAACTGGAAATCAACTTTTAGAATAATAAGTACCATTGTTACTCAGTTCTTAGTTTTTACCATGTAAAGCAGAAAATCAAACATAATTTTATTTCACAATGCTTTCCTTAAAATATTCAGTTATTAAGTTAGTATCATAAAAATACCATCAATAGGCAAAATAATAACTCTCATAAGCAGCAATCTTACATGACCCTGATTTTATGATCAGAGATGGGCTAATCTATAGCCTGAATATGCCTTCTTTATAAGCAAATACACCAAATCTCAATTCCATTTCCCTTTCTCAGTCATACTTCTTTTCTTCATCCTTCAATATAAATCCAAATATCTACAATAGCCCAAAGACATGATATCGTGGTCAAAATAGTTGTTTGCATATTTTTATTGACTATAACTTATAGCACAAGGCTACATGGCCTCAAATGCAAGTTGCTGAAAAATAATAAAAAAATATATTGATAATAAGTACTTCATTTTAGTTCCAGCAATGATGTGACAGTATTTCCTAAGGTCCCCTTTAAAATTCATTTCTTTCTCTGCTTGGAGAATAACTGAGGATGATTTTGAAATATTGAAAATTTCAACATTAAGCTGAATTAACTGAGATGTAAGAAGAATAGGAAAACTGCGTATCAAGTCACATTTTTTATTGTTTTGATCCTGCTGTAGTCTATTGACAATAAGAAAGGTTTTGTAACAACTGCTATCTAAACTGCTGTGTTGCTCAAAGGTATACATTAATCTTCACAGATGAGCATTTTGATAGTGCTGTAGTGCTGTGCTAGTAAATCAGTGATTCTAGTTCTGTAAATATTCTTATATATTATTGTTTATTTTTCTCCTGAAAATGATCAGGGAATATGACAAGATTTTTTATCAGCAGTTTTTGTCCCATGCATCAAGTAACATAATCATCTGTAATCTGGAAACTGAGATTAAAAAAAGATTGAATATTAGGTGTTTACAGCATTTTTAGGTTCTTAAACTGGCAATAGCTAATATTTTATAAGGAAAAATTATTGTCATGGTTCAGTACACTTTAATAAACATTATCTATAACTGAAATATATTATTAGATTATTACAGATGTAGATTTATGCCTTGCTGGTGGTAATATACTATTAAAAAATAGGACTACAGGCATGGGGACTAATTTATTCATTTAATGAAAAAATTTTAAGCAGTACATGTTTCCAATTAGTATTCAGAGTTTATTAGTAATTAAAAGAACAGAACAGAGTAGAGTAGAATAGAATAGTACAAATTGGAAGGCCACAAGATCATAAAATTCAACTCCTGTCAGGATCACCCAAAAATCAAACAATATTTCTGAAAATATTATCCAAACACTCGTTGAACTCTGTCATGCTTGGAGCCATGACTACTGCCTTGTGTAGCCCATTCCAGTGTCCATTCACCATCTGGAGCAGAACTTCTCCCTACCCCCAACCCTCCCCTGACACAGCCCCATGCCATTCCCTTGGCCCTGTCACTGTCACATAGATCGGAGCTCAGTGCTGCTCCTCCACTCCCTGTGAGGAGCTGCCCCTCAGCTCTTCTGCTCTGAGCTGAGTAAACTCAAGGATCTCAGCTGCTTCTAATTTTCCTAACATTGTCAACATATTTTTTAACTAGTAGATGGCAACTGCAGATAGTTGCTCTGTACAGACTGCACGAGCCTAGAATGAAAAGATATGTAAGAGTACAAGATGACAACAGAGTCCTTGAAAATGTAAACATGGAATAATACCAGAAGCTGCAAGAGTATAAACAGAAGTTGGTAGAAAGTTTCAGCCTTGTAACTTTGTTACTGGGCACTATTACATTAAAAACAAACAAACAAAACAAAACAAAAGCTCCAGGGAGAACACTCCCCATTGATGTCACACTTAATCAGAAAATGATTTCACCATTGTGACACTGGAAAGGTGAGCACAAAGCTAAAGAAAGGGGCAGAAAATCCCCATATAATAGCATTAGCTGTTCAATTATTTATTTATTTATTTATTTATTTATTTATTTATTTATTTATTTATTGTAATGAGCAGCAATTGTATAACTGAACTCAAAATTCAAATTTGTACCCGAACTAAAAGAACTTCCTTTGAGTGTTTTACTAATAATAAAGAATTTTTGTCTCTGCACATCAACCGTATATTTTTATTAAGGGAAAAAAAGAAAAAAAAAAAAGAAAAAAAAAAAGAAAAACTGTCCTGGATATAGTGTCACAAACAGAAAGGAGTTCTGTTTCTCCAGAGGAAATAATGGAGATAGATCTGAAATTTGGTATTGATCTCGTCATGTTAAAAGCTTTAAAAAGGGAAATGGACATGATAAATGCAACTTCCATAACTGGTTGTAATAGGATTTGTAGAAAATCAGGTAAATGGAGTAGAGGGCCACTAAGATGGTGAAGGGCCTGGAGCATCTCCCCTGTGAAGAAAGGCTAAGTGAACTGGGTCTGTTTAGCCTTGAGAAAAGAAGACTGAGGGGTCCTGATCCAGGTCTACAAATATCTAAGGTGTGGGGGGCAGAGTGGCAAGGGCAGACTCTTCAGCAGTGTGTGGAGACAGGACAAGGGGAAACGACCTGAAACTGCAGCATAGGAAGTTCGACACAAATGTGTGCAAGAACTTCTTTACGGTGAGGGTGACGGAACAGGCTGTCCAGGTGGAGTATCCTTTTCTGGAGATATTCAAAACCTGCTGGACACCTACTTGTGTGAGTGGTGTAAGGAACCTGCTTTTGCAGAGGGTTTGGACTCAATGATCTCTGGAGGTCCCTTCCAACCTCTATGATTCTGTGATTCTGTGATTTGCTGATAAATACAAATAAGTACAGAATAAAATTTTGTACTACTGAAAGCAACTATCAGACAACATAAAGCATAGATAATTCAGCATCAGCAGAGATCTGATAAAAACATCTAATACAAACTGCTGGATTAACAAAACTCCAAAAGTAATGTTTTTTATTTATTTCCATGGAAACTACAACGGACTACTACTTTATAGAGCAAATTCTCAGCTACAAAGTGCTATTTTTCAGCACAGTCACCACCATTAGCTATGCATTTTCACCAGCAATGAACAAGAAACTATATGTTGTGCTCATAAAAATCTGCACTGGCATTATACTTTTATGCATCAGGAGCTACGCAGCATGCAGCCTCCCAGTGGGACACAAGAGAGAATTAAAACAAAAAGGAAAAATGTGAGAACACATGAGTCGGTATAAGGAAAGTTTAATAAGGAAGAAAGAGTGAGGGGAAAAAAAATAATAATAAAAAAAAAAGAAGAAGAAAAAAAAAGTGTAAACAGCCCACCACCAGCCAGCTCATTTCCAGCCAGTCCTGGACTAACAGCAGCCCCTAGACATCTCACTCCAGTTTTATGTTTCAGCACGATATCACATGTTCCAGCACAGTCATATGACGGTATAGTGTATCCATTCAGTCAGTTTGGGTCAGCTGACCTGATTCTGTACCCTCCCATCTCCTTGCACACACTCAGCCTCCTTGCGGGCAGGGCTTCACAAGAAACTGACGAAACCTTGACTTAGTGTAATGGCAGCTTCACAACAACTAAAACATCAGTGTGTTGTCAAAATTATTTTCATCAGATGTCTGAAACATAGCACCATACCAGCTGTTATGGAGAAAATTAATTCTATCCCAGAGGGAAAGCTGTAAACATCTTTGAAGTAATTTTCTATATTTTCACACACAGTAGAGGTGACTGAAGAGAACAGTAACTAACAATTAGAACCTTAAGAACCTTAGAGTTCTTAATTTAACAAAAATCAAAAGAAAATTATACCAAAGCATTATGATTATTGGATGCTTCAGAAAGTGAATAATGTTTCATGTAATTTTGAAAGGAGCTGTGGATGACCTCTCTGCAAATGTCAGGTGTGAGATGTTTTAGAAGACTGGCCTCGCTGCTTAAAATGAAGTGTGTCCATGTAGGTAAGATAGTTTCTCTACTGGCAGAGTGGTGAGATTCTACAACATGTTGTACTAACCAGGATGGTATTCTTCATGAGGATGTCAGCACCTCTGGAAGTCCTTCAGTCTCAAGACAAAGAGACTCTGTGTCTCTGCCATGTGCTTCTGGAGTCTTCTGACTGTGTAAGAGTCTTCTCACTGTTTGTAATCTAATGTACATAGGGTTGCATTTACTGAGGAAGAGAATCTCTGTGGACACGTTTAAACAAACACAGTTTTAAACAACTGGTGTTCAGTCCATAGGACCAACTACCAAGTCATGAAATTTTAGTCTGAATGTTTTCATGTTTTCAATTTTGTTCTACATTCATCACCACTGCATGGTACTTTACACTAATGAAAAGGCATAATCTTTTATATTCACAGAAGAAGAAAAATCAATAATATTGTTTCCTCTTCCTATAATAACTAAAAAAAAAAAAAAAAATGTTGAACACTGGCAGCTTATATTAATGATTTGAAATAGAGAAAATTACCTAGCTTATATGCACTTCTGCTGAAATAGAAGTTTAATTAATTAATTACTTAAATGGAGATCAGAAATGACAGGCTTGGTCTAACAATATCACTCAGTTTACATTAAGAACGAATATGAGGGTTACTCTGAAGTCAATACTATTTTATTATACTGGCCCATAACGTCAGAAGGAGATGGTGGTGGTATGGCAGTAGAGGCTGAATCTTCCCACCTTTATTCCTTTCCATTTTGTTGCTGTGTGACAGATGGCAGCAGAGGAGCAGTCTGACACAATGGCATCTGACATGGAAGTGCATATGAAGCAATGGTGTGCCGCTGAATTTCTTCACATGGAAAAAAGCGTACCCATCAACATTCATTAACTCTTGCTGAACATTTATGGAGATGAAGCAGTGGATGTGAGCACAGTGAGGTGGTGGGTAGTATATTTCAGCAGTGGTGACAGTGGGTCACCTGACTGGTGCAAAATTTTATACCTGATGCATGCAGACTCTTGTTCATCACTGGCAAAAATGCATAGGAAAAAATGATGACAACTATGTTGAAGCATAGTGTTTTGTAGCTAACAATTTGTTCTATCAAATACTGTCATTGTGCTCTTTGTTGCAATTTCCGTTAAAAAGGAGAGGCATTACTTTCAGAGAGAACTATGTAGAATGCTGCATTCTATAAATCTTCTCATGCTTAAAACTCAAGAAGTCCCTAAATAATAGAGTAAATCAGTCTATGTTTTGAATATTATGATACTTGTGACAGCTTCCATTACTGGGCAATGAGAGATGCACTAGAGCAACACTGAATAAATAAAAACTTCTAGTCTTACAATCATAAAACAGGAAAACATTTGTTTAATATTGATTCACTACAAATTACTTTCATAAAAATAATTAAGAAGCATGAATAAAAAGTATATATAAAATAATAAATTTATTGAGGCTGAGGATGTTTACGACTAGTGTACATATATAGATGTAAATAAGAAAATGCATCGAAGTAGAATCACTTGCTGGTGCAAGTAACAGAAATAAAGCTTATACTGCAGTGACAACAGCCAATCATTTTTCTCAGTGATTACTCTTTAAAGTTATACATTCACATTCTCATTTTCAATCAGACTTCATAATCAAATATAGAAAAATTAATAAATCCTCTGGCAGTTTATGTGCAACGTCTGGTTTCCCCAGAAACTGTTCTTGCCATCCCATTTTTGAAGCATTCACAATCACTTTTGCCTTATAATCTCAAGAGAAAAAGAATACGTACTTCCAGAAAAAAAGACAATTTTTTTTTTTAATATTTCACTTATAGAAATTGTATGCTGTAGAAAGGCAATAATAGAATAAACTCTCATCTGCAGAAATTATACACCAATCTGTAAAATTTCAGGTTACACAGCTGGCGTAGTACTGCCCCTTTAACCTACACTTAACACATTTTGCTACTAACAGTTATTTACGTGAACTTATTCAAAAATAGTTTCCTGATTCTTTTAATTTGAATGTTATTTTTATTGGCCTCAACTTACATTGTTAAACTCTCATGAAACAGAATCATAGTGGCAATACAAATAACAAATTAACATGAAACCCTGCAACTTCCTCTGATCTTCTAACATTGTAGAACATACATAAAAAGCCTTTTTATCTCTGTTTACACAGCTTCCCTGTAACCCTCCACAACATAACTGTATACTGTGAAAACAGAAGTGTTAGCATGAAGTACCATCCAGGAAAATCTTCTATTAAGGTCACCTTTTGTGGTCACTGTCAGAGAAGTGCAGATGCTCATTTGTGACATAGTACATGCTCTACAGGTTCAGAAGAACAACACAAAATATTCTAATAAAGAGATATTTGCTTCTGTGTTCATTTGATGTTTTTGTTTTGAGGGAACTATGGCAGGGACTAAAAAGTTAGCCATTTAAGAGCTATGACAAAAACATTATGGAAAAATATTACAGATAAGGAAGTTTCAGATTATCACTGAGTAAGAATTCACTTGCTTGAATAAATATTCCAAATGAAAGCAACATAAAACTAAATATTGTATTTTTAAAAACACACTACACATTAAAATAAATATAGCTACAGATATCTGTAGTGCTCAAAGAAATACATGGAGATCAAGCTGAAGTGCATGAAAGACATGCAACTTTTACTGAATGTGATACAGTGAGCACTGCATCATTTAAAACTCATTGACAGGTAATGAACTATAAAATCTGTATTGAAATGGAAATAGAAAAGAAAGAATAGCACAAGGCATCAATGAAATAGTCACCAGGCTGAAAGATGGGAAAAATTTGTAGGCAATAGCTCACTAAAATTGAGCAAATTGAAAACTGATGGAAAAATCTATGCAGATTGAATTAACTAGTTTGTGAAAAAAAAGAACAGAGTGGCAACATGACTGTTAAATGGATGTTCCTGCTTATGTCAAACTTCCCAAGCAATTGAGAACGAGACAGAAGTAAACCAAAATGCACTCCTTCACACGTGACCGTTTGGTTGATTGTAAGAACATATGTTAAAAATACGTTCAAAATATCCACATAATCACTTAATTATTCATGTTTCATTATAGAAGAACATAATGAAGGAAACTTCCGTTTATTCTCATCTTTAGGTTCAAGATTCGTTTGTTTGGCATCCATTTTGAATTAATTTTGAAGATTTTTTCCCAAACTCTTTGAGAAACAGAACTCAGAAATATTCACTTGCACCATTTTGTGCTACTTGGATTAATTTAACAGGATTCTTAATTTCATTATTTATCTGTTTCACAGAACAATAATTTTAAATGTCTGTAGTTTTCATATTCTTAAAGGCATAAGTCAAAAATTCCAGCTAATTTGAAGAATATGATCATTTTCAAAATGTTTCAAATAAACACTTTGAAAAAAACTGATATTCAAAATAAACTGAGTCATAATACTTTTGAGTTTTATCTGTACCAAGTTAGAAATGTGGATATTTTTGCTCAAAAACATTCTTTCTATACATATTCACTGTCTATGTTAGATGAAAAATTAAAACTTCTTTTCAGATTAATGAAACCCTATTATTATTATTTTTTTTCAGCATGCTAAATGTTATGTTGTGAAGGAATCTATCTTAAGCAAAACAAAGTAATGCATGTATATAAAATTAATTCTTATATTATATTCCACCCATCTTGAATGCAAGTTGATCTTTGTATAAAGTACCTTAATATATTTCCTCCACAGATACTCAATAAGCAAATGAGAATTTCCATAAATTTTTATAATTGGTACAAATTATATGAAATACAATGACTTATGTACCAAAAAAGGAGACAGGTTTTGATCTCTAGATTTTTATAACATCACTCACTATTATGAAGTGCTATCAATTTACATCTCTGTAGTAGTTGGTCATTCTATATTGACTTACACTGTGTTTGTTTAACCATGTTTTCAAAAGATTATTCATTCTTGCTCTAAAATAAACAGATAGCCTCTGAGTTTTCATGGATGTGCTACACTGTTCCCAAGCTTTCTCTCCATTTAAAAACATGCTCAAAGTGTAATCCCTAACTTCAACATGAATTAAGACAAAAACATGTGTGTTTTTAACATAATCTTAGCATGGTCTAAAAAAAACTCATCGAAATGGTTTCCCTAACAATTTCAATGTATTTAGCTTTTAGCTTCAAGATACATTTTTAAGTGCAGTAAATTCCCCCCCTACCCCCCCCCCCCTTTTTTTTTTTTTTTTTGGTTTAAACCTTTGCTAGATGTACTTTTCTATTCTCTATATTTCTTCGGTATTTTGGAAATCCTGAAATCAAGAAAGCACCTGGCTACAGTTCATCTAATTAATCAGTGAATATGATTCATAGAATCATAGAATCACAGAATAAAATCATATAATCATGATTCTATGATTCTGATTCTATGATTCTACGATTCTATGTCACATGGTCTTTTTTCCTATATGACATAATACTATGTTTATTTATTGCCATGATTCATTCAACCTCATTACTATTTACTGAATGTTCAGAACAGATTCTCATTTCCATTCATGCCACATATATATGCTGCTTTTAATGTTAAGCTTTAGATATCTTTTTTCTACGTTTAAAATTTAAGTTGATCTACATTGTGCTAAAATTATTTCATAAAAGTAGTTATTTCCAATAGGTAATTGTTCTAGTAAGAAAAACTATATATCAATTTTGTTAATAGTTTTGCACAGAAAAACTATGTGCAAGGTGTCTTAATTTTTTTTCTGTCAGGAAATGCTAATGTATTTCAGATTATCAAAAGAAGAGTACATTTTCTAGTAGAATAAAGGAACATGTCTGCAAGAGTGCATAGAATGAGTAAAATCCATCTTCCTGTCACTGTGTGATGGATTATTTTTAACTACATACAGTTTTCTCTAGACAGTAATAGGCTGCAAATATATACATCAAGTAAATCACTGAATAAGGAGGAATGAAATGGAACAGATCTATTAGAAAAGGTATAGTGAAGTATGTTGGTTGCTCCACTGCAGTGAAATGAATTAGAACTAGTTTTACTACACTGTGGTACTTGAATACTAAATACAAGACTGTAGGCATTTACAAAAATAACTGAATAACATACCGAGGATATTTGCAGATTCATATCTGACAGATTTCCATCTACAAAACACTCTTTAGAATAATAAATAGCAGGATATTGAAGTGGTAAAATACCTTGCTAGAGACATTCTATCAATTACTGAAGAAATAACATGGTTTGTATAAACCGGTGAAATAGAAATCCCTGCTGTTCCTGGATAACAAAAACTTCATACAGTAAGATACAATTCTAAGAATGTTGTCAAGAAATGTCCAAATTTGAAGTATGAAGAAATCTGGTGATGCAGTATATTAAAAATATGAGTACAGTACTTTTGGCCAAGATTAGTAAACTTTGTAAAATACAGAATTCAGAAAATACCTGGTTATTATATATAGCATAGAATTTAAGGAAAACTGAAACATCTGAAATATTTGTGGGAAAAAAAAAGACATTTAAGAATACAACCAGCAGCAAGCTGAAAGACACTTAAATTTAGTACTATCCTTTGTGTAAGCTGAAATTCACAGAATCTCAGAGTCACAGAACTGCAGGATGTGGAAGGTATCTAAAGAGATCAACAAGTCCAACCCTGCTGAATCAGGTATCCTACAATAGTTCTCACAGGTAGGCATCATACTGAAGAAATAACCATAAAAATAGTATACTACTTAAGCATTTACCTACAATAAATAAATAAATAAATGACACATAAATGGTGCCAAAGATTCAAATATAGCTAAGCAAAGCATTTTGCACAGACTCCATGGAAACTCAAGTGTGAAATGAAAATAAACTAAGAGAAGCTACATAGAAATTGGGTGCTTTTTTTTTTTTTTTTTTTTTTTTTAATTATGCAATCTTATAAGAAAGGAGAAGGGAAAAAAACACCTTTTCTATTCACCTACCTTAACTTTGACAAAGAAAATTTAGATACGATGTTATGATGACACCTAAAATGACAATTATTTGAGCTTTTCAATCAGTAACTGACAAGGATTTTGTTAAAGAAAAAGAAGGTAGAAATATGAACCTCAAACTTTGTTACAAGGGTAATGGGATGTTAAAAATGAAGCCATGGTTTCCTATTGTTACCATATCAATTATTAACTACTAGAGACAGCATCACACAGCATGAAATGCAGGAGATGTAGGAAAATTATATTTTATATATTCTGAATTTTGCACAGTTTATAAATAATAGCCTGTGGGATTAATATTTCCTCACAGTTAATGATTACCTACCTTAGGGGCAAAATTCCTCTGGATAGTCATTAACTGTCAAGAAATGCTGACCCCACAAGTCACTCTTACTGAAGTGCTGTATAATGCATCTAATAGCTATGTAAATGCTGACTATCACTACAGTAAGTATTTAAATGAGATGCTTAGGAAGAGCTTATGGGTTATTCTTAAACTGATCCTTAGGCTAGTTTTGGAAGGCAGGAACAAGGAGACTCTGTGAATGCTTGTACACAAGGGCAATTGCTCCTAACTACTTTAACGTTCTGATTAAAAGAGATCAACTCTTAGTACTAAGAAAGATGAGGGTTACTGAAGGTGCAAAAGTGATCTAGTTTGAAGTCCTATCTACTCTGAAATTTGGCTTCAGTAGAAGAAATTATGCATTGCATTGTAAAATAAGCAGTGCACTTTAAATGCTCTGTCTGCATTCAGAGACATTTCCAGAATGGAAATCCCCATTCTGCTCATATTTCTTGGACTTACAAAGGTAGTTCAGGCATGTCCCATAGGAACACATCTGCAACTATCTCTAGTGAAAGTTATTTATGACCAGGGAGTGTCCCTGAATTTTAGGCACTGATTCTCCTTCAATCGGCTAGTCAGACAAGAAGCAAGAAGTTTTCACTGCTGACTGTAGACACCTGGTGAGTAGTGTAGATCAAGCCCATCTACTCTGAATTTGAAACACAACGTCTTCTACTGTAAATAGATATACAATAGGGCTCTCTTTTTAAAATGCTGCATGATAGCAACAGTATCCACCTGTGCATAATAATATTCAGTAAACTAGAGTACACATCTAGGGAGAGAACATACATTTATTTCCTAATTCTGAGAGTAATTCAGTTTACCTTACTTAATTCCCAAGTAGGTATCTCATTATCTAGATTACTGCATAGCAAGAGTCAGAAGCACAGTTGATACATCTTGTAGAAGTAGGCCCCCTGCACAGAAAACTAGAATCGAGTATCCAGAAGTCAAACACATAGCAACTATCCAACCTTTTCAATAAAGCACTAAGCAAAGAAAGGAAAAGTTTGGTTTTTTGGTCCCTGCACCAAATAACACTCTGCTTTTTACATTGGATCAGTAACTGAAGAAAAGGCAACTACTTGGAAATATCTCTCTCTACCAGCTGTTGCACTGTACACATTACCTCTGTAAACAGAAAATACTGTGCCTGTCTAGGACATTGTGTCTCCTTATCATGTATCTGAAATGCCATGAACTGAAGTTGTACAACTAGTTTCTCACAATGATTCAGTTCTATGAAACACTATATATGCTATTATATAATATTATATATATTTTTTTTATTTGGTTACTAAATAGATGTATAGTTCCATGTGAAGATCAACTAAATGTCTCCATCTAAGTCAGCCGCAGAAACTTCACAGACTTTGATATAGGCACTGTATATCTATTTTATGCATGAAAATAAATGAATTGTATCCATCATACAATCTTCCATCTCCCTCTTAATGATTGTTCAAGAGCAGAAATTACTACAATTATGTTTATAAAAGAATTAGTTTTAATACTGTAGCTCAAACAGGACCCTATGACAACTATAATGTATTAATGTACTTATAAGTATCTAATATTAGCTAGTCAGGTAGCAGAGTATAAGCCTAATAGAATACTGTAACTAACTACATTATATGGTTTTTGTAACATTTTGACATAACAGATAAAATTTTACATAGTTATTTGTGAAAAGGGTATACAGAGCTGGGCACAATTGCCAGTAGGATCCAAGAAATGAAGAGTTTTACAAGAAGATGATGAAAGCGCAAAGGGCTGAAAATACACAGGAAACTTTTCCAGCTGCACAAAAGGATGGCTGTCAAGATGACTAAAAATAAAAAAGAGAAGAGAAACTATATTGAGAGCAGAATAGAATCCCCTAGTTGTTTAGAAATAGCAAGCCCACCTCCATTGTTTCTCTACCAATTATTTTGTTAAAGTCCACCAGGGACAGAAAGACAACTGTGCTAGCTGTACAGCATCAGCTCTGCAGTATTTTACACTCACAGCTAAATTTAAATTCAGGTAACACAGGCTATGTTTTGTCTATGCAGCAATGATCATGTATTCATGTGATAATTTATAAAAGGAATTAATATCCAGATGTAGTGAGTTTTTAGTGAATGAAATTAAAACTGGCCAGTCTTCTTAGCAGTACCATCACAGTCATATCTGATTTTCTGATGCATGTATTTTTTGAAACTCTACAAATTCTTACATAAGAAATGCTTAATATCAAAGTAAAATAAAGAGAAGATTCAGAGAGAATCACTGCGATGTAGTCACAAATGATGCTACATTTATGAAAAATAGTCATTGCCAGAAAGGAGCTAAGTGATAACAAGTATAATTAAAATCTGTGTTTTGAAGGGCCTCTGTGAATGAATCTGGTATGACAAGTGAGTCCTATCATGTCTTCAAAATAAAGGCCAGAGAAAAACTGATTGCAAATTGTCAGAAAGATGGATGGTTTTGATTTATTTATCTTCTAAAAAATTTCCTTTCAAGTCATTTTTTCAGATGAAAATCCAAACTGTCTGAAGTCCACACTCTGAGATACGATAGTGTATGGGAGCTGCTGAATCACAGCCTGAACTCTTGATTAGTTATCTGAGGCAAGCAATATGTCAGCCCTGGGAGCACAGGTGAAAGCAATTCACCTGTGCTGCAGGAAGGGGTGGAGCCAGGCTCCACCTCTCCTAGACCCATTTAAGTGCTGACTGCCAGGGAGGAAGGATCTCTTCTGAGAGATCTACTCATTTGGAGTCCTTTACTGTGAGCCCTCTGCATGGGTAAGCGTTCCACCTATTTTCTCCTGTTCCCTTTGTGCCTAACTCTTTATTGGTTTATTTTTGATAATACGTCTATTTGACTGTAGTTTCCAATTATATTATTTTTTCCTTGATTGTACAGATAGGGAACAGGAATGAACCTTGTCCCAGACTAATGTCTAGGTCATATTTGGATGTTTTAGGTCGTAGTACAAAACTCACAGACCAAATGATCGAGAAATAGAAAAAAAACAGTATAATTTTTATATATAGCCCACGTGTACTTTATTACAGTGAATGTCAACATACTCAAACACTAAAGAATAGACAGTCACTTTTAAAACTCATTTTGTTCTTTGATTGAGGTATGTGTGGCAAAATACACATGTGCCCTCTGTGTTATGCTGCTTTAAGGATTCTGAGAATGCCAGAGGAAAAAAAAAAAAGGCAGAATCTTTTATTGGCCTATAAACCTAAAAGTCCTACTGAAACTGAAAATACTTCTCTATATTCAAGTGGTATTACAAAAAAATGTAGGTTCAGTCTCTTCAATATCTTTATCAACAGCAGTAAGATTGAGCGCACCCTCAGCAAGTTTTCAGATGACACCAAGCTGACTGTTGCAGTTGATATTACAGAAAGAAGGGATGTTATCCAATGGGATTTGGACAAGCTTGAGAGATGGGCCTACATGAAACTTACCAGACAGAATACTATCTGAAGCCCTGATTATAAACTTCAGAGCTCAGTAGATTTTTATTAAGGTGGTAGGATAAGTCTCCAACTAAGAAACCAATAAGATGTCATGTATATTTATGTGTAACCCCTCCAGCCCATCCTCAATCTTCCATTTCTGGATGTCATATTAGATAGACGTAAATGCTATGTACAGACTAAGATGGCCTTACTTCACAAGATGGATTTTCAGTCCTCCCAGTAGGTTTTCCTTCTACAACTTAAACAGTAGTTTAGAAGTTCTTAATAAGTTTGTGCATTTCACAACATTAATTTTCTTGTATAGGTCTAGGTAATATTGTATTCTGTATGCATTTATTGAAGTAATGACTGTCATGTATACTGTTCTCTGCATTACTAATAGTCCTTTATCTGTGCTCTAGTGTAAATCATTGTTTTCAGCTTAATTTCTGAGACTGTATGAAGTGTAGTGTTAGAGGATTGTCATTCAGGTATTTTAAAGGTGACTGAATTCTACTGCTGTTTTTTTTCTTTTTTTAAGAAAAAAAAATCTGAAGAGTGGTGATTAATAACACATTCTTATCTTTAAATAAAAGCAGGCATAGTGGAACAGAAACAAATGACATAATTTAGAAAAGGAATTTCTTTTGCAAGGAATTGGAGTATGCTGTGCACATACTCATTTCTGCCCAAAGCCATAGGATGAAAGGCTGAGTTAAATTTGACCTATTTAGCTAAGCCTCCCCCCTGCCTTAAAAATAAAATAAAAAAAAAACACAACACTTTTTCAAAGAAAAACTCCTTGAGGAAAAGATAATATAGCTTCCTCCATACAAAACCCTTCACTGCTTTTCAATATGCCTTACTTCCTTTAGAAATCATCATCACTTACCTAATTTACTTTCCACTTTCCTTGAGAAACTAAATATGATGTAAAGAACTATCCATATGCCAATAAAAAAATTAGTCATCAAGAGTACACAAAAAATTACAAAAAAAGCTGTATTGCAAAACTGTATAAACAAGCGAAACTTATTTTATTCCCTACTTCTGGTTACAGGAGAACATATCTCAGTGAGGAAAACTTCAAAAGGATAATTTAATTGTTCTTTATGCCCCCAAGAATATAAGAAATGTCTTATTATGAGGGATGAGTTGGAATTTTGTATTAGATGCTATTGCTCCTCAAGAAAAGATGAAAAAAGTGTATACTGGGAGCACAAGTACATTATTTTTAGAAGCAGTATCTACACTAGTAAACACAACAAATAAAGTAGAAGACTAGCTGTCCAGCGTTCATTTATTCAGACTTTGAAAAAGCAGTCTTAGGTTTGGTATGGATTGTTCAAAGCCTACAGTTTTTAAAATAAAAATTCTGTTGCAGAACCTTTTTCTGTATACTATATTATCACATTCTGGAAAACTTTCCAGAAATTATAGATGTATGCCACAGATTTTATTCAGCTTTTCATTACTTTTCTTCATCTGTTTATTAAATTGTATAAATTAACACAGCAATGCCTGCAATAACTTCATCTATATATGTAGAGATATAAGCTCAGATAACAGAAATCACATGATACTAAACTCTGTCAGGCTATTTGCCAAATTACTGAAGAAAAAAAATTTGTTCACTTACATTTTTCAAATCAGAATGTTATAGCAACATCATAATAAATCTAGAAGAAAATTGACATTTTCTTAACATATATTGTGTCCAGAAAAGACTTATGATTTCTTCAGTAACTCATAAGAAATTATATATACTTTACATGCATTTATATACATTTATACACATAAAGCTCTTAATTTGTTATGTCTTTTAATGCAGTTAATCAAAATATAACATTTTTAAGGACTTGCTAGTAAAGATTCAGAAGAAAGTATTAGTAAATTCACAAGGCTAGTCAATCTGACTAAGACTACTGTCTGATCTGTGAATCTGTATTTGCTATAGCCCAGCTTGCATTGTATGGTTCAGACTTTTCTTGTTCACAGCAGAACATCCTATTTTTCTTTCTGTAGGACTATCATATGGCTGAATCTGTTCATCTTTCCAGTAAAGTCTATAAGATTATTTATTTTAATTTCAACCATGCTGAATGGGACAGAACATCTCTCTTCTTGTGCTATAAAACATTAGTCAGCAGAGCTGTAATCTGTGCTCAGAGTTGTTGTCATTACATCTGACAGCTATGTATATATTCTATTATGTGAACAATTAGAAATGCACTGAAATAAAGCCTGTAAATAAGTCTAATTGCAAGAATTTTTATAGCACTTTTTAATTCAATGGACAATACCCCACATAAAATTTAACAAATCTACATTTCATGAAATGATTTACATAAAGGTAAATGAATATACACCTATAAAGTTATTTTCTTTCTCATAACACATAAAAGTTTATTCCTATTCATTTATCACTCAAGTCTACCAGTCAGTGATACTTAAAAGGAAAGATTATGAAAAAGAGGAGAGGGACCTTGCATTATCTTCTAAAAGTCAGCAGTCTTTCGAAAGATCAGAAAAAAAATAAGTATCCAGAACCGAAGATCTTCCATTTCAAATGATTATGTACCTAGTTTTGTTTTAAACAGGAGGATGTTTCAAACACACTGCAGCTATCGTACCGTCACACCTGTTTTCCCATTACCTGATCACACCCTTCTGTTATAAACATGAAACCAAATGATACACGCACTCATCTTTGGTTTTTGGTGTGCACACATTGTCCTTATAATTTTTTTTGGTGTTGTACAACTCCAACTCTGCAGTACTTAAGAGTCCATCTGAACTTCCATTAGAATCCCTTGGTATACATTACATTATTGTAGTTATGCCTTAATTGAGGATAAACTATTTAAATAAGGGTAAATTGATTCAGATCAAATCATGGATTTTTGCCATTAGTGCTGGAGTAACTCCCCCACACAGAAAGGTTGAACCATCTTGTGATGGGCAAGGTATCTTTTGGAATTTTAAATATAAACTGAACAGTGAAGAAAAGCACATGATTCAAAGCGGATGCGGCACGTATCATGCATACGTTATGCATGTCTTCTCCTCAATAAACCTGAAAAGTTTTAGTGTTGGAAGCGCAGTGATCTAACAAAGTTTAATTAGCAGACCAGTGATTTACCAGTGATCTTAAAAAAAAATTCCCCACCTCTGCACAATTTACATAGTATCCAGTCTACTTCTTAAAAGACGATTTTCCTAATGAAGAAAGTAACCATTTAAATTCTGATTTGGTTAGCCACCTATAGGTCTGAATAATTTACCAAACATTTGAATAATGTTAAATTGCTAAATGACTTCAAAATTATTATCTGTCTGAGAATGTGGATTACATTTGCCAAAAATCTCAATGATATATAGATCTCTCTCTGTCAGTACTAATACATTCAGGGTCTTAACAGACCCCTCTGATTCTATGCTTCTATGCCTTCTTTTTAGACTTGAGGAACCTCACAACAAAGAGCAGACTCTGGGGATGGATCACTCTACAAGCCTTACAGGACACAGATAGAAGACAAGTACCCTATCTGTTACCTGACTTCAATGAATTTATCAAAAGTTGTTTTCTTGTTTAAAAATTTGATAAGCAATCCGAGGCCTCCCCCCCTTTTCTTTTTTTTTTTTAGTGTTTGAAGTGTTCAAAGCATCTTTATCACAGACTCAACATCTCCAAGCACACAGGAAATAATACCCACATAATGATAAATAATACACACAGAAATGACAAGATTTTTCTTCTGTCTCAATACTCACAGTTTTAGCATGGATGCAAATCAAGTATAAATATAATACCAATATTTATTTGCATCTTCAAAGTCAAACCTAGTTTTGGAATACTTAGCCTACATTCTAATCTAATTCTAGTCCTCTTTCCCTCACATATACATGAAATTGCATAAAGTACTCTTTATGATGAATAATAAATTCCATATTGCAGAGAGAGTAAGATATATAACTTTTTCTGACTTATCTATGCAATGAGTTGAATCTTTTCTCATTCAGAGTAACGTAATTGTGTAGCAGTCTGATTGTGTTTCATTCACCAGAATGAAAAATAAAATTTTATCTGAAAAGAACCACTACTCCTAGGAAGAGTGATAAGCAGGGTTAAAAATAAAATCTGAAGTAAAATAAAAAATGAATTGACAAAAATATGAATATTCAATCATGTAGGAACAAAGAACTAAAAATTATTTTGCATTGATCTAACAAATTTCAAAATACACCCACTACATATACCTAAGAGAGGAGTTAGTCTTCAACATTAGGTTTACATTCATTGCTGAAGTCTTCCTATTTAGAGTTTTGCAAAATAAAATAGAAAAATAAATGCTCTAATTTCAACACTTTTGAATTACAGTATAATTAGATAATATGCAAAAAACTAACAATACTATCTTCATTATTTCATCATCATAATTTATTTTGTTCTTACATCTAAACAGCATGAATTACGTGAAAACATTCAGTGCATCAGAGGGAACATCTTACTGCCAAAATAACCTACTACTTTATTGTTTGAAAGAGAAAGATGTCTGCAAAAGCATAGCCCAGTTAATTTATCTCTGAAACTGAGAAATTTGTTTCACTGGGCAAGAGTCACTTCATGTAAAAAGAAATTACAGTGTTCTTCCTTTTCTTTTTGACAATGCTCTACAGTGTCATGCTTCTCAGTGGATCACTAGAACTGATGCTGTTTTGTCCTTTAAAATTCACTACTCTCAAGAATATCTTGAGACAATCAGATTTGTTTTCTGCATATCTAAATCTATATTTTTTGTGAAGAGAGATTTAATCTACAAGTAAAATATCTAATCCAGAAAAAAAATTGAAATTATGTACCAAGCAAACATTGAAGTATCTTGAAAACACTTTTTTTTTACATTTTTATTTTATTCATTCAATTTGGAATGGTGAGAATAAATAGCAAGGAGTAAGGCAAGGAACATGGACAGTACTTGAGTGTCAGACACAACCAGAAGTCAGTAATGTGAGGTATTTAAAGAGACTAGCAGACCTACAGGATTAAAAGTCAAATTTCTGAAGAGGCAATGGAATTAAATGATTTCATCAGAGAAAAAAAATCTTTCTTCCATACATACTTACTAATTTTGGAGAGGACTTAAAACTCCATGTTGCTTAGGGCAGTTTTATGTATTCACAAAGTATAACAGCTCTAGACTGTCTAGAGTCTAAAACTTTGTTTTTCATGCAGAACCATCAGTTTCTGTTCCTCATGATCAAACAGTATTTTTTTTTTTCCTGATGCACTAGGTTCTTTCCAATTTTCCATTCTGAATCACTGAGTTTATTTAGGAATAAAGAAGCCCTAGTACCAGCACTTGGACATGCACAAGCGACAAAAAATAGAGAGCTGCTCAGACTGGTTCAATCCATGCTGAAGTCATTCTAACTGTGGTAGTCAAAATACTGTAAAATTTAAGAAAAAGTTGATGCTTCCTTTGTTAGTGAAACGTGTGGGTTGGACATGTTCTCTAGAGGTCCTTTCTAATCCCTGTGATTAGAAGTTCTGTGATTCTGTGAATTCATATCCCATATTACTGAAATTCACGGAAAGTCACTGATTTCTGAGTCAAAATACAGTTAAATAGTATGAACTTTGAGTATTCACATGCGAACCTAAAAACATCTATTACATCTGTATCACAGAAAGATAACGTATTTTCTTTATAGGTAAAGATACCAATTCAGAAGAAGAACAAAGAATTGCAGAATTGTGGAGGTTAGAAGACCTCTTTGGGGACGGTGTAGTCCAGCACCCCTGTTTAAAGCTGGGTTACCTGGAACAAGTTGCTATGTTTGGTGTATGTGACAAGGTTTTGTTAGCAGATATAAGATGACACCAAGAGCTGCCCAGTGTCAGATCAGAGCCCGCTCTAGTTGCCCGAGCAACAACAGCATGGAGAGAGGAATGAGCAAATGTGACAGAAAAAGCCCTGCTGACACCAACATCAGTGCAGAAGGAAGGCTGGAGGCACTCCAGGCATGGAGCAGAAGTTCCCTGCATCCTACAGAGGAGAAAGCTGCCTTCCTCATTGTAGTACAACAGAGCAGACATCTAAGCTGCAGCCCATGGAGGACCCTAGGCCAGGACAAATGAATGCAACATAAAGACTGTGACAAGCCCATGAAGGAGCAAGCACTGGGAGGAACTGCAGGAAGAACCCACAGTGGACTTGCAGAAAAGGTGGAAAATAGATCAGTGGAGTTACATGGACTGATTGCAGCCGCCATTACTCCTTTCCCCCATGTCACTCAGAGAAATGGATGGAGAGGAAAAGAGATGGAAGGAAGGTGTTTGCAGTTTGCTTTTAGTACTCAGTAATCTGCTGCTTTAATGGCAACAAAATTAATGCTTTTCAAGAAGATTTAGTTTTCGCTGTGACAGTAATTGGTGAAAGATTTTCCCGTCTATGTATTAGTCAAGTTATTTTATCATATTTCCCCCCCTCTGTCACTCAGTTACATTCAGCAGCAAGCATACATTTCCCCTTCTTTTTTACTCTTCATGTACTTCTGTGATCCTTTCTTATTGCTCTTCACATACCTTTCCAGATTTAACTCCAGGTGAGCCGTGGCTTTCCTATTCCTGCACCTTCCATGCAGCATCCTGAACTCCCATCATGACGATTTTAGCCAGAGCTGCCCTTGGATTCCACATTCCTGAAATAATTCTTCCTATAATTAGGAAGTCCAGTAAAACCTGTCTCCTTGTTTGATCCTCAGTCAATATTAGGAAGCTGTCATCAGTGTACTCCTAGAACTTCCTGAGTAGCTCATGCTATGGTGAGTTGTCTTTCTGATAGGAAGGAACACTGATAGGAATCTTTGGCTGAAGCTGGAATTTTAACTTTGGCAGTTGCTATGGTTTTAGATCTCAGTCAGTACCTTTCCATGGATTAAAAGATGAGCAACTATTTTGACTAGATGTTCTGGTAAAATTTTGATGTTGAAGATGTATAAGAACAGTGGAACAGATAGCTATGTTACAGAATGCATCACACATTCCTGCAATTTTTAACATGCCAGTGATCCTTAATATATGGTATGTGGGTTACCCCAAAAGTAACAGCTCCCATTTACTTCATTAAAGCTGCAATAAGGAGCACAATAACTCCTAAGTTTTGATAGAGCAAGTCTTCAGCTTCAAAACACATTTTTAAACATGGTCACCTCCATTAGCTGTGTATTTTCATAAGAAAAAGAGCCTGCAAGCTGTGCTTGTAAATATCTGTACCAGGTGAGGTGACCCACTGTCTTTTCACCACTATCATCCATCACTGTGCTCACATTCATTGTTCTGCCTCCATAAATGTTCAGAGGGTTATGAATGAATGTCAAGAGGTGCCATTTTCTCCACAGGGAGGAATTCAAGACACACCTTTGCTTCATACTCACTTTCACAAATGACACCATTTTTTCAGGCTTTCCCCTCTGCTGCTATCTGTTGTACAGAAACAAAACATAAAGCAATATTGGTGCAAAGGTTCAGCCCCTACTGCCATATCACTAACAACTGCCTCTAAACTGCCAATGTAATAAAGAAGGAGGCATTTACTCTCAGAGCAGCCTTAGTATTTATGATACTTTCAACTTTCAAAAAAAAACCTCAATTTTCTGCCAAAAGTACTGAAAAGATTAATAAATATTTTACCGCCTGACTCACGCTGCCTGGAACAAGCTTTAATGAATTACATTTTAATGCTGCAATCCAAGCATTAAGCTGTCAAACATGATTAATAGAGTTGCATTCTAATAAATGATAATAGCTCTATAAGGGAAGAAGATTTTGTTCACCATTACTAGGACGGTGGTGTGATAAGAGTACTGCATCATCAAATATTTTGCTGTAGTACAAGTTCTGTAGAATTATAGAGAAAGTGGACCTTATGGAAATATATTTGAATTACGTACTTTTCAGAAGTAGCTATAACAATGACTACTGCATTACTATTGCCATTTCAATAAAAAGGAGTAGAAAAAGATATCAGCATTAAGAGCATGAAGAGCTACTTATTGAACAAAATACCAGATTTAGGATCAAACTGAACTGTGTTAAAGTTATTTCAAGAAAATTTAAATATTTAATTTTTGTTTCAGCATGAAAACCACTTTGATCTGATCATTTCCACAATTATTTCATTCAGCCAATAACTCAAAAAAAACCCAAAACATTAGCCTTGTTTTGATGGTTCTTGTCATATTTGATTGGTGTTTGGGAGACTAAATAGGATAATCACCTGGAGAGAATAATCTACCATCAAACTCAAATAAAAGTTCTCAGACTAACATATATATTTACATACACATATTAACACATAGAACACATATTAAAAAGAACTCTTGTGCCATACAGAAGCATTTATGGATATGTGATATAATACATATTGTCCAAGTTATTTTCCTTTTCTTCACTAATAGACACTAGTAGAAAGATCTAAGGAAAAGCAAACTACATTCCATCTCTACGTTCATAATTATTTCCAGAGTATTAATCAAATATTGATGCTTTATTTATGCTACTTAGGAAGAATGGAAGCATAGGAGTGAGATTTTGGAGTATTTCATCATTCAAAAGTAAAAGATTTTGCCCAGGTTGGAAATCTGACTTCGGCTTTGTCCAAGATACACTTGAGCAAATTCTACTCATTTGAGAGTTGCTAATACTCATCTCTTATGCACTTATGCTCACTCTAATTTGGTTCTCTGGTATGAATCATCTTGCCATCAAACATGTTGGCATAGAAAATGGGTATACACTTATGCACACATAGAGACACATAGATTTTAAATTCTATTCACTTAATCCATAAGTAATGTAATCCTAATTTACTTACCAGTAAAAGATAACACTACTAAAGAGCACAGTGATAAAATGCAGTGACAGACTTTTTCCCGTTGAGAAGTTGAGGAGACTCCTGTTAAAAATAACTAGCATTATTGTTTCTGTAACCATTAATGAAAAATAATATGAATGAAGATAAGTATTTGATTGAAGTAGTTTATTTAGGAACATATTTCTATTTTTTTCAAAAGCACCAAGATCTGAACCAATCTTATTGGGTTAGATTTACCTGTACATTATTATAACTAGGAAGCCCACAAGTTACTTGTAGAATATACTTTGTATTAAAAAAAAAAAAAAAAAAAAAAAAAAGACAGACAGTACCACAAAGACTCTTTGTGAATTTTAACAATGAACTGGGCAGCCATTTTTCTCTAGAACAAGGAAGGAGTAAATGTTTTGGCCTTAGCAGAAAAAAACAAATAATAATTTGGCCATAGTTATCATGTAACAAGTTGTTGAATTTAAAATCAGTGAAGATAGAAGGAAACCTGCCACAAAAGCTTCAAATCTAGATATAGTGAAAGCAGAATTCAGGCTGCTCAGTGATCTAGTTATTAAGTTCTCTGGGGAAACTGCTTTTGAAGGCATAAGGATCCACCAGTATTGGTTGCTCTTCAAGTATCGCCTCATAGGAGCACAAGAGCAGGCAATTCCAAAGTGTCAGAAGTCAAGCAGATGGGGCAGAAGGTTGGCTTGGCTGAACAGGGATCTTAATTAATCTAGAGTTTAGGCAGAAAAAAGTACAAAAAGGGCATAAAACTACTAAAGGGTGTTCAAAGGAGGGCTACAAAGGCGGTGAAGGGTCAGAGGGAAAGATACATGAGGAGCAGCTAAAGTGCCTTAGTTTCTACAGCTTGGAGAAGAGTGAGAAGAGACCTCATGGCAACCTACAGCTTTTTCGTGAGGGAGAGTGGAGGGCTAGGTGCTTATCTCTTCACTCTGGTGACCAACTATAGGATCCAAGAAAATGACATGAAGCTGGAAATAGGAGAGGTTCAGGTTGGATATGAGGGAAAGGTTCTTTGCCAGAGAGTGATTGGACAATGTAACACACTCCCCACAGAAGTGGTCACAGCACCAAGCTTGTCACAATTTCAGAAGCATCTGGACAACAATCTAGTTATATATGGTTTGATTTTTGGGTGGTACTGTTTGAAGCCAGGAGTTGGACTTGATAATCATTATCCAACACAGTACATTCTATGATTCTCATTTAAGATATTTTTTAGATCCTCCTAGAGTACCCTGCTAAATCAAACCATTCTAGTTTTCTTCATATTGAGGAAATAAAGGCTCAGAATGTTTGTAAAAAGACACTGAAATTCACACAAACTTCTACTCCATTAAAAATCTTGGTTCCAAGGGAAAGTATGAACTCATTGTTGAAATTAAATTTAATTTAAATGTAAAGCATTTACAAATAAACAAACAAATAAATAAATGCTGTTATAGTTCCACAAACGATTGTCTGTGTAACCTTAGTTACACAAAATACCCGGTAGAACATGTATGACTGGAATTTATATAAGTATGGAAGCTGTAATGGGTAGTGATTTGTATTTTACTGTATAAGTCTATGAAATATTGGTGTACAGCATCTTGCAAATATATTGTAAGAGGAAACAAATATTTGTAAACTTTTTGAGATACTAGAAATATGTGGGAATTATGAATAGTACATGAAATACTGGACTATTACTGGAACTAAAACAGAAAAGCTTCTGAAAAGATCATATTGTTTGAATTCATTTGAAGATCTAACTACAGCTTGTCAGCATGAGACAGGTGATGGAGTTTACGATAAAAATAAGGGACTGTAATAAAAAAACTGAGCAAATATCAAACTATTCAAAACAGTATGTTTCTGCAGTGCACTTAAATGCTTGGATGAAGGAGAGAAGAGGATAATAGCCAAGCTTCATGACATGTAGCATCATTCATCTCTCTATGGAATGGAAAATATCTAGCATTAACAAATAACACAAAAAGAAAAAGAAAAAAGATAGCATTATATTTTTTATTTTTGAAACTATGCAATTTGAATATGAAAAGATATTCCAAGTAACAAGTTGCTATGAAGTTTTTGATAGCATTTCAAAAGTCCAGCAGTTGATATCCACAATGAAAATCTGCATGCCTATTATGTTAGACCTTTACTTCAAAGTCAACTGTACTCCTCAGAGCATATGCGCTTTCACAAAGAAATCAGAGACAGCTAAAATCCTCCTTTCCTCTACATCTTAAGAAAAAATAAAAATCAACTAAAACTTTTAAATTGTAATAGTTAAGGCAAGTATTCTAATAGACTTTCAATTGATATCTGGATCAGATTCTATTCAACAGGAAATACAGCTGAATGACCCACAGACTGTACCTTTAAGAAAAAGTTTTACAATATTTAGGAAATTGAAAAAGACTACAAAAAATATTTTGTAAATCAGCTCACCTTAGTGATAAAGTTCTTCTGTGGTCTATCGCAGAGCAAGGGTTTTGAAGGCTTTTCACCTTCTTCACACTAATATGCTAAGTAACAAGTCCTGGGCTGAAGTGTGTCCAACATTTTTTAGAACTTATTAGAGAAACAGAGCATTACTAAATTCAGCAAAGACTGGCATAGTTGCCCTGAATGCATTTTGAGGCAGCAATCAGCACTGAGATCAGCCTGATAGTTTGGGCCATCATATAGGAGCTGGAACAAAGAAATTCAGCAGACCTTTTAGGAAGCACATTATGGAAGGGAGAAGAAAGAATTCTGGCATGTTCCTTGCAGTTCTTACAGAATCTTCCTTCAGTGATCAAAATCTCACTAGCTAACACCTCCAGCAAAAGAACAATATTATAAACAATAACAAGGATAAACATTTATAGATCATAATAGCACTGCAGAACTCAAATCTGCCAAGTAATCAGGCAACACAGTGATGAGCCTTACTGAGAACAGCTGTGAAGTGTTAAATTAAGCTTTAGAACTGACTTCCTCATTCCACAGAAGAGTATTTCTGTGTCATGACACTTGGAATCATGAATGGAGCAAAAATCACCACCTCTATCAACAGCTAGTTTCTTTCTTTTGGAGTGAAAAGTCTGTGAATTCACTGGAATAAGCTGGTGCTAGAGAGACTAAAAAGTACAGTTTTAGAAACATTTGTAATATGAAATCCTTATGTATTTCAATCAAATTGTCTAAGGCAAAAGTTATTTGACTTGTCTAAATTCCCTTTATTTTATGATACATGGAGAGGATAGGAAACATTAGATTAAGGGAAGCAGTAGACATTACAAATCAGTTAGGCTGACTTGGGCAAGGAAGTATGTTGTGAAATTTATGACAGGAAAATTCTGCTACGGCATACATGTTGATGTGTTCTACACATATGCTAACTAAAAGTTTTGTCTGGGGTATTTGTTATCTCTGTATTTTGAAATTAGACATCTGTTTATTATAGATTTATTTTCCACTTTTTTTTTTCCTTGTGGAAACAGTAAATATAACTCAATATTATTTAATAAAGCAATGGAATTGCTTTGAATAGAAAAGAATATTGCAGCTTTACAGTAGTTGACTGGAAAAAATCTCGTTTGCAAGTTAGAGGAGCCTACAAAATAAATAATAATAACACTAGTACATGGATAATACAAAATAAAAACTACAGTTACTGCTAAACATCCATAATAATTGCTAGCATGTTGCATAATATCATGGAATAAAGAGAATGATGATTTTTCAGAATAAGGAGCACTTTTGATACCTACAAAGGACATTTGAAGCTATGTATCATGAGATTTAGTTAAAAATAAATGAGCATGATTTTTATTTTTATTTCTTAAGCAAGATATTTCCAGCTTAACAACATAGCTCTGAATTACCCTGCTTTTTGTGTTGTGTTGTTGTTTTTTTTTTTTAACTAAAAAGATATAGAGGCTCTATCTAACAAATTCCTGCTTGTAGCCAGGATGGTATTTAGTGCTGTAAAGAGAAAGACATAAAAAAGAAAAATAATTAGAGCTAGCAATATTGAAACCTAAAGGCATGTGGCTTGTTTACTTCAAAGAAGTTGTGAATCGTCATGGAAAAGAGGGGGAGAAAAGAGATTGCAGTCTGCCATTGTTCTGTTGGGTGACAGCATTCAAGTCTGGAAAAAATGTAACTATTATTTAAGCAAATTTGGCAGCAGGAAAATCAGGCTATAAATAACAGATACGTGTGCCATTACAGGATGATAACCATTCTCACATTAACAAAAATGTATTTCTGATTCATAAGTAAGTTCATAAAACATTTTTATTTTGGGATGTACTTTGAACTACATTTCTTCTGAAAGTATTTTGAAATAGAAATGTTGTGCTTCAAATGTTTTTTGAAAAATTGTGATTTTTTTCTACTACTTAATTTTCTAAGTCTTTTAAACTCCTGAAAAAGTCTCTCATATCCAGATAATATATGTAAGAAAACATAATAAATCTGTAATTAACAACAGCATCAGAAGAAAAGAAAGGTCAAGACAATGAAATCGAATGTTTTCTTTCTCAGAGTTTTGATTATTTACACTGGCAAGCAGCAGATGCTGGTGCTCCCATTGTCATTTCAACTTAGAAATGATTATTCCTTACAGCCCCAGCTTCTTTGGAGACAGGAAGAATTTGCAATCCAGAATGCTATCCAATCTATTTTGCAGCAGGCCATGAAATGAAAGATGCTGAATACGATCAACAAACATACGAGGAGGATTACACCTTGTATTAAAGGATTTTAAGTAGACAGAAAACAGTGAAAAGAGACTGAACATTTTAGAGTTGCATAGGTCAGCTGCAGAAGAGTAGCATATCCAAGAAAAGAGAGATTAACAGAGAATTAAAAAAAAAAAAGAGAGAGAGAGAAAGAAAATCCACACATCTCAAAATCTTCAAAACTTCCTGCTTACCTTTTCTTTCTAGATATCTATTTTCCTGAATCCCTGAATATCACTTTTAGCCTTCTTTCCTCCCCAGACAAGCTTTTACAAGTTTCTAATAGAAAATCTATCTAATCTAAGCAAATTTATACACGTCATGAAAATATACATTGTTTCCATTATCATATCCTCTAAAATGTGAATAAGGACCAGAATAAAGTTCAGGGGAGCAGTGTTTCATGTGCACCTGTGCTCATGATCTGATGTGTGTGTGATACTAGACAATCATCATGGGTTTTAGTATCATTTTGCCTGTTTAGAATAAAGATACTTGGGGGCAAAGCTCTTGCTAATGTCAGAAAAGCAAGAAGAACTGAGAAAGGGAATATACTTAGATGACTTTTTCTTTTTTTTATATATCATGTGCTACAAACTTTTGTTCATATTCCTCTACGCTATCAACATCTAATACTACATATTTCAATTCATGGCATTAATGGGAACGATAAAGGAAATTAGAGAAATATTAACCTAATTGCGGAAAGTTTAATTATGTAGTTCAAGGCAACAGAAATGCCTAAGCCAAAACATTTCTGTCTAATAACGTATTTCTCAAAATACAAAGAAGTAATGTCTAGAAAAGACAAAAAAGAAAAACCACAAGTGAACCAATATTAAAAGCATAGTTCAAATTTCCTGGAAAAAAAATAGCCAATATCTACAAGTTTTGTTAAATATTTCTGTAGTCTTCTATACTCTTGATTTAATTGGATTTTGAAAATCTTGCAATCATAGAGAATTTTAGAGAATAGGCTAAAACATTTTGACTGACATTTCATTGACTCTGTTTTCTGCATAGTCTTCTTAGATCAGTAGGCCAATTTAAGTCAGTCCTAACAGGCCCAATAAGTTACAAATAGTCTTTGAAATTATTACGAAACCAACTTTAAATAGTTTTATGTGATAAACTTATGCCTGTATTTCATAGAATCACAGAATCATAGTGGTTGGAAGGGACCTCCAGAGATCATCGAGTCCAAATCCCCTGAAAAATCAGATTTCCTACACCAGGTCACACAGGTAGGTGTCCAGCAGGTCTTGAATATCACCAGAGAAGGCCTGTTCTGCTTTAGTATTTGGCTAGTCAAAATTAGTGGAAAAAAAAAATACTGTGTGTGGAAGAGGAAAGAGAATTTTAAGAATACCTCAGAATCCTAAAAATACATTCTGGGGAAAATATATAAATAAATAAATAAATAAATAAATAAATAAAATTCTCAAAAATACAGGTCTCTATTTACTAAATTAAAGAAGGTACTGCCACTTGTTTAAGCATTGATAGAATTAAATTATTTTCTAGTTATTACACAGTGGCGATTCAGAATGGAAGAAAAAAGGAAGCATTTGTGCTGTATTTTTATACTGAAGTCATATATTGGTTAGTGAATACAAACCCATATCAAAATAACAGTGACAGAGAGGAGGTATGCCAGATCATCATCCTTCTTTCAATTTTCATTATGGATATATTCTGAATGAGTTTCAATTAAATAAAGGTAAGGATAGATTGAATGTGTTTAACAATGCATGATAATCACATAAAATTAGTGGTTTATGCATTTTTAGTTTTATATATTTGTTTTGTATCATAAAAGCAAAAATCTTGACAATAGTAAGGAATCTCCTATAATTAAAAATGAAAGGGTTTGGGGTTATATTTTTAGTGATGCACCTCTGTTAATGTGAAGTTACAAAAGTCAAGGGCTCTTATTCTAGGGATATTTTTTAAATTTACTTTCTTACATCCGCTTTTAAAAATTGCAGTTTCATTCAAATATGAATGACTTTGTTAGGACAATGACAAGTATAATTGAAAACTCAAAGAGCAATATGAGAATCTCAGTTAAGAGACAGTTTCAAACTAGCCTGTATAAACAAGATCTATTTCCTATTTACTTTTCATTTATATGCAAAGAAAGAAAGGCAAGGACTGTTATCAAAGACTATTTCAAAATGTCATATTATCTATCTCAGCCAGAATTGCAAGAATCAAAGAAGAACTCATACATTTTGATGTAAAAAAGCTACTAATTGCAAGTATCCAAGTGTTTCATCTACTTTGACTGCATGTAATATACTAATTCACATTTGTTTATAGATGAAAATCAGCAATTATATTAACTTCTCCGAGCACAAATGATATGCAGACTGCTCTTAAATAACCTTTCCTTTCCAATGTTTCAGTTTTTTGATCTAAACTAGTGTGTAAGGTTCATGAAAAATGTTTAACGTAGATAAAGAGGACACAAAATTTAGGCATTACATCAAAATGAAAAAAGGCTTTTATCTAATATTATAGATGAGTTTACAGTTACGGCATATTACAGATATTGCACAGCGTTATAAACCTTTAAACCTTTCTAAAATTGAATATATAATAGAAAGATATCAAAAACTATTGTACATTTTAGTATGATTAAAATTATTGCCCACCATTACAATAGGTACAGACTGAAAAAGGATGCCACACAAAGAAATTCCTGGAGAAACAAAACTAGCTGGTCTAATTTCCTCCCAGCTGCTAGAGAAAAGGGACCATCTTCCAGGCTCAGCTTGGAATATTACTGTTTTGCCCCATATAAATTTTTATAAAGTATTAGACTATATAAAGTATATAAAAAGTATATGAAGTATATAAAGTATTTGCTCCAAATAAATATACCAGTGTTAGCAGAAAACCACCTAGCAGTAAGTTATGAGTCTCGAATCAGCCTTACCTTTGATAAATTACAAACACCCATGAGCTTCCAGAGTCAGCAGGCTGATGATGACATGCTTCTGAGAAGCTGTTTCTAGCCTCCAGTTCTCTCTCTGCTGATGTGCCAGTTCCTCACAGTAACTACAATGCCACGACCAAGCACAGCTTCGGTAAGTGCAATCAATGATAATAGAATGATAATAGTTAAGCCTGCTCTAATTGTACATAGCTTTTTTTTTTTTTTTTTTTTTTTTTTTTAATGAATGGCAACTCAGTATGATTGAATGGTTTTCTTGAAGGCTTAAGCTACAGGAGACTCAAAGATGAAAAAAAAAAAAAAAAAAAAAAAGCAGTTTCCAGACCATTGCAGCCACACTAAGATGGGCAGTTGCAACTCATATCATGCTGCCTCAAGCTTTGACTTAACAGCTGTAGCACATTAACAAGGGTGTTCAACAAAATCTCTGCAGTCATGAGCTCAGTCAACTATGAGAATATACTGTGTTTATGTTAGCAGCAATAAATGTTAAAATCACAAGATTCTTGGAAAACTTGAAGGCACATCATGTTTGCCAAAATGACTCACAATCTGTAAAATACAGATGAGTTGAGATAATAAGGGAATTATTGAATGCTAATACCTTCACTTCTCACAATGCCTCAATTCTAGAGGAAGTAACAAACATGAATAGTAAAAAAAATATATAATATGCTTTCAAGCAAATAAAAATCAGAATGATGTAATGCAAAGTATATTTCTAAGTAAATCTCTTTTATAAGAATAAATCCTGTGGCTCCCCATTTACCCTTTCCTTATTTGTATATTATGTATATTCCAGACCTTCTTTAAGTAATTCCTAAGAAAACTGAAGATGTAGGCATGCTCATAAACAAATATATTTAGGGATTCAAATTGATTTCTACGCACACACACACAAAACAATAAACTTAAATAATAATAAACTTTAAATAAACTTAAAAATGGTTCAGTTGTGTAAATAAATGAAAAACACATATTTTATAAGGACCTGGCAAAATAAAGGAAAAGTGATGAAAAAAAGATTAATTCTAAACCAAAGAACAAATGGTTGTCTTTCTCATCTCATTGCTATTTTTGGTTATCCAAAACTCAGTACTGAGTCTGCATTTCCTAACAGATCCTTGAATAGGAAAAAAACCTCTTTCATGAAACACTTTGTCGTAGCTTTTCAGATTTAGAGATTAATTTCCTATACCCTGAACTTCAAAATTGTAAATTAAATATTTGACATTTGGTGGGTAAAGAAAATGTCTATACATGCAATATGCAACAGTATGATTATTCCACAGCTTGAGTATCCTAGTCCTTACATGTTTGACATAATCAAATTCTGTATTTCCTGAGGGATCCGTGGAATTTATTCTTTGGGAAAACTTCCAAAAATTATTCTTTCTCACAACAGAAAAATTGTAAATGGCATGGGAAACAGGAAACATTTTTCCCCTAGAAGTCGCATCTCCTCCAATGGTTTGGGTTGAAGTATGAGCCTCCTGTTATTATTATTGTATGTGATTTAAAAAGAAAGCATTTATCACTGTGAGTAATATTATTTCATCAGTGAAGGTTAAGGGAGCACTTCTGTAGGGTACTGCATGTATTTGGAATGAGGTTGCCTAATAGCACTACAAGAAGCCTTTTAAATGTTTATCTTCCAAAAACTACAGATAGTTATGACATCAGCTTCATGTATGAAAGGAGAGCAATAATCTTGCTAGTAAGATTAAACCTATGTGTAATGAAAAAGGAAAGGAAGGAAAGATGATAGATGCTACAATGAAGGTACAATAATTCTAACATAGTTAATATGAGCAACATATGAGTTACATGTTGTACTACACTGATCTGTACCCAACCCTGAAACCCATCTTCTTCTCAGTATTCAGGCCCCTAGTTCTGTATCATGACTTTCGATTATTTTTCTTTTCTTTGTTGGGCATTTTCTGAGAAATAAAAGAGTGAAACAGTATTTTGTAAGCCATCTGTGATAGGATCTTTTTATTCCTTATTTGCTTATTATCTGACAAATTGAGCCTCTTGCCTATGAATGCAAGTTTATAGGTGTTATGGCTGTAGAATACTTAGTAAAAGAGGAACTGATAATTTTGTAGTTACTTCAATTTAAATTCTAGTGATTTTTGATCTCCTGCACTTTTTCCTTCCTGAATAAGAGAAGATATCTAAGCTATAGAACAAACAATCCCATAATACCCGACATTGAGAGTCATTTTGAGAACAGTCAACATTAAAATATATTAAATACTCACTCATTTTGGTGTCTTTCATGTTCTTAGTTTTCTTAAGATGCAAATCTCTTTGTGGTAAAACAGTAACAATGTGCATTATCAAGACATTTATGAGATGTAAGAGTTTTTCAGATAGAAATAATTCATTCAATAATATTCTATAAACTCACTCCCCAAAATGTTAATATGTAGCAATTAGCTTTATTAATTAGTATATTTTTACAGTATCCAAAGAATATCTGGAGTAATAAATGCAACTTAAAGTCATAGGCATGGATTTCTTTACTTATCAGAATCTGTCATTGTAGACATTTATAAAACACTGAAATTGAATCCACAGTACCAAAAGGCACTTATCCTCATGCAAGAAAATGATTGCTTGTCCCTTGAAAGACATACAATCATTTCATATACTATTTCAGCAACCTCCTTTAAAATTTTGAGTCTTAATCCAAAATTCAGAACTCTTTTCTAGAGACACGTATGTGTGGGAATATTAAAGGTTTTATTTTCTTTTATTTTTATTATTAATATTTTAAATAAAAATAAGGTCCTGGGTTTAATATCTGTTTTTCACACATATCCCTGTATTATATCTTTTCTGTTAGATATGCAATAAAAATAAATTAAATCAAGTGTTTTCAAATCACAGAAATTTAAAAATTCCAAAATGAATGCTTCATTGATACTGTTGTTGATTCAGCCATATATGCGTATGAGAACAGCTACAAAGAACACTATGTTCATCTTTCTTTTCTTAGTATTATTATTATGAAGATATTTCAGAGATATTTTATGATGCCTCATATTTTATGATAAAATTTAAAGAATAACACACAGAAGGTTTGTACAGTATATTACATTTTGTTCTGTAAAGTGCAGTTAGGAAAACTGCAGTGAAATATATTAGGTACAGAATCAAAGGTTTAGGTTATCATGCTACACCTGTTTTTGTCAGTAATATGGCACTGGCACAAAGTACAGTCAGAACAGTTTTACTTCCTTAGGCAGTTTAACCATGAAGTTGTTTTCAAGTTAGCTTCTGTCTATAGACTAGAAATGAGTGAAATACTTGAAGAAACATTAAAAAAAAAAAAAATCCAAAGCCAGAAAAATACAAATATCTAGAGTAATCTCCATATAGATTTAGAATGCTGCAGGTTTGTATGAAGGCAACAGAGTTAATGTACTTGCTTCAGAAATGTGCATCATAAAATATGAATGAAGTAAGTGAAATAGTTTGGGTTCAGTACTGCATAGGGAAACATCATTATTATTAGTCACACACAAAAAAAAAAAATTAAAAATCAGGACATTTACACTGAAATGATTGTTTGCAACAATAATTTTAGATAGTGCTCTTCTGGGAAACCATCCAGAGGATATATATTAGATGAAAGAGTCTGCCAGCACACTAAAAGGAGACAAAGTCTACAGCACTTAGTGGGAAAAAATAAAATAAAATAAAAATAAAAAAAATCTGAAACTAGAATCAGTGTATAGCTGCAGTTACAAAAGGACAAAATATTCTGTTAACAGGACTGAAATGCATAAAGAGACATTAACACCAAATAAAATTTTTATTGAAAATAACCTTCTCCAACTGTTTCTGTAAACACTAGGACAGACAACTGAAAACAACATGAAGATATTGCTTTCCTTCAAATGTGTGCCTTTAATAACACAGTTCTAGAAAAGGCCACTAAAATCAAACAAAGGTCTGAATTAACTTTATGAGACAGACAGTACTGTTACAGTAATTTCTATAATGGAAACCATATGAAAATAAATATTTTCTAATTTCGTGGCTGCCAAAAAAATAATTTTACAATAGGATAAATTATATTCATTTAAAAAAAAAATGAAATTGATAAAATGTACTACTCTAACAGTCATTGATGTTTAAATAGTTCTGGTTTTGAATATTTAAAATTAACAAAATACTGATTGAGAACAAACAAGATTTTCTGACAAGAATTCAGAATAATCTATCAACTAAAGGTAAAATCATAATGATCTTTCTTTCTAGTCTAGTTTTAGTAAAAGTTATAAAAATATAACCAGGAAAATAAGCAACGTTGTAGATACACTTATCCTCTTTTTGATTCCTACTGTATTTAAATGAGGTGTGTATTACTTATGTCTGCTCCTGAGTTAGGACATATATTGCTTTGATATATTTCACCCTATTATAGACTACTTAATATTCTATTGCATTCTTCTGTAAACACATACATTCTTTATGTTCTTCAAAAGATAGTAATTCCAATCATGTACACACCTTCTACGAGCTTTCCCCAAGGCCATATATTCCATTTTGCAACAGATTTGGTACAGATTCTATGGGGAATTTTATTACTATTCTGAGACAGTAGAATAAATTTGTTTAAGGAAGGAAGAACTCATGTTTTGGATAGAGTTTTTGAGTTACCTACCACTCCTAAGAGGCTTTTCTTGCCCTATCATGCTGGAGTATTTACAGAGAATGCCTGAAAAAAAGCCTGGAGGACTCCATAGTATCAGAAGGCCACCACAAAACAGTAAGTAGTATCAGAGAACATCTTGATCAGACTAACTTTGATAGTTCCTGGAAAGCTACTGTAATATGTTGTTACACCCTGAAGCTTCTCAATGTCCAGAAGAACAGTTATCCCTTAAAAAAAAAGTATACTAGATTGGTCGACATGTCTCGTTGTTGATAAACCCATGCAGCATATTTTAGTTATCAAATTATGCCATAGAGTTGTTAAAAATTCAAAATAATTTTGATTGGTTGAAGTCAAGGTCTAAAACGCACAGGAATCCTGTCTCCACTCCAACCACTTACATTGCTTGCACATAGAAATAGGGTTAGGGTTTTCTGACTAGAAATTGCCTACAGACAGGCTAGAAGTCAAAGTTCTTGACAGTAGTATTCTTAGGATGCTCTGATAGAATGTGCAAATACAGGTTAAATATCTTTAAAAACACACAGAATGACTGACATTTGCAGTTAAAATGGAGAGTTATTCTACTTGGAATAAGTATAAACATATATATATATAATATTATATTAGATATAAATAATATTATATATATATGTATATAAATATATATATTACATATATAATATGATGTGTATATATATATAAATATTGGAAACAATATAACAGTTATGGATAGTTGGAGCTCTTGTTGGAGACACAGAGCTACTAAAAAGAGTACAGCAAAGAGCCATGAAGATGGTGAAGAAAGTGGAACATCTCTCCAGTGAGGAAAGACTAAGAGAGTTAGAAATATTTAGCACAAAGGAGAGACCAGAACAAAATATTCTGAATAGTTATTCTGAATAAAGCAGTCCCTCAACACACAAGCTTCAGATAAAAGCATTTGTTACTCTGCTACAGTTTCCATTGCCAGTTAAATGACATTATTCATTCAAATGCAGGAGTTAAACTTTCTACTTTGTTATGAAATTTTATTAATAGATAAGATTATTAGTGCAGGTTGGCCTTAGAACCATTTTACAGTTTGGGAAATAGAAGTGCTGTTGGGTTTGAAGGATTTAGCTGCTATCACATATCAGTGACAGGGCGAAAATATAAGACAAGTGACATAATATCCATTGATATGATCTGTATTTAGTCAAAAATAGTATGTATACCCTGACTGCTAATTCCTTGGATTTTTACTTAATCTTCTCCTCTATTTCATTGAATTGGAAATCAATGAGAGATTCGTAACACTAAGCTGCAGAGCAAGTGCATACTGATGAAATACATGCTTTCAAAAAGATGGTTTGTTTACCTCATTCTCAGAATTCCCTATTCCCTATTCTAGGAATGAGTGAGCAGTCTTCTTAAAATCTAATCAATTAAAAAAATGACCAAATATTTTTAGTAAATCACATTTCTTCAAAGAAAGGTCAAGAAACTTCCTGTGGTTTCTTTTTTGTTTGTTTGTTTCTGTCATACCTATACAAAACTTATTTTCTGTTAACAGCTAACATAGTCTTTCACTATCTAACCTCCTTTCTAAAAGTTTCTTTTATCCCACGCACTGAAAGTTACAGGACAAGATTTCAAAATTGCGAAGGCATTATTTTCAAGTCTCAAACACTGTATAATATTTCTGAAAGACTTAGGCATTGCAATTTCAGGTGGGAAATCATCACAAATGATATTAAAAAATGTGCAAAATTGTGCCTAAAATTAATGCACCATTGAGCTGTGACTTAGCCAGTAGAACTGACTAAAAAATAATGAGATTGTCAGAAGAGCAATATTTAAAGCTACAAAGAAAATGAAACTTTTAAAAAGAAGTAAACATATAAAAACGCATTAGAGAAATTCACTTGTAAAAAAGGAAAGGAAGGGCTTGCCAATTAATCAGTGGTTGGCTACAAAATCAAGTCTTGTATGGAGATTTTAGGAAACAAAATTTTGTTGTTATTACTTAGTTCACATATCTAGGCTGTAGAGTGGTTTCTCTATGTGGCATAATATTGTTTGGATGTAATATTTTTTGAACAAAAATACAGCGGCCCTGGCTGTCATCAGAAACATTTTCTCAGGCAGCTCAGAGGAATTGTATTTGTGACTGTCAAAATAACAAAAGCAACTGGTTTTTATTTATAATGAAAAACTACAGTAACAAGTGGCAAGGATTAGCTTTTTAAAGTCTGTCCACTAAACCAACTGGATATGATTTTAATTTAAAATCCTGACCAGTAATTACAAAAGACTCCATGATGGTTCAGTTGGTCCTTTTTGCTTGTCTTGGCAAGCAAATAGTAGTAAGTTTCAGTCCTTTGGTTGGATTCCAGTTTAGTAATTAATTGCTTTCTGTCCACTTAAATGATCTTAGAAGCTTCAGGAGGATGTCACTCCTCCCTTGTTCCATAGATGTAATATATTGTCACTGTTCAAATACCAAAATCACTTCATCCCAAGGCCCTGTTTGAGTAAAGAGAAGGAGTTCTAAAGAAATTGTTTTACAGAGAGTGCTTGGGGATTTCTCTTGAAGACAGTGTTCTAGACATTGTATGTGAAATTTTTATCTTTAGAAAATAGAAAGACAATTTGAAAAACTTCTTGTTAGATATGTTCCAGCTGTCTGAAAAAATATTTTTTCTTACTTATTAAATGTAAGAAAATGTAAGTATGGCAAAATTTAAGTTATTATTATTTCTGACATTGCTTACTTGTCTTTTTTCTTTACAAAATCATAGGCTAATAGAGATACAGGTGAACATTATTTTACCTGATAACACTTGGAAAGGGTTGCCAGATTTTGGTCATTTCTGAGAAAGAAATCTTTGGACATCACTAATCTTCTGAGGATGATTTAAAGTTTGGTGAAGGGAATTGAAGTGAACATCAAAACAGACATACAATGAAATTTTATTTTATTTTTCTCCTTTCTATGGCTTCTTTTGGAACTTCAAGAATTCTGTCCTATGCTGAGATAAGTGGCCTTCTAGATGCCAAATGCTAAACATCTCAAAGTATTTCCAATATTGAAAAATGAATTATATTATTTCATAAATGAGAAGAGCATCTTTTATTGCTAAGGCATCTCAAAACATATTTCTCAAGAGCATGAAGTTCAATAAACAAAATTATTTTCTAGCCCAACAGTGTTTATTCACAGTGAAAAGGAGCCAGGATTTTGATTCCTTGAGCTATTTGCCATGGTGCAGAATTTGCAAATTTTCTTTGGTTTCTGAACTAATATTTCAGTGTGGAAACCACACAGTTCCAAACCTTCACATCAAATCAAGTAAGCACTAACTTTATTTAGGGCAAGCCACGGCCAATAAGCCAGTGGTGTTGCAGCGTGAAACACCTTGATGTCTCAGTAGGTCTAAGTTTCAATGATACAAAAACTCCAGAGTAAGATTACATTTTCACCAAAGGGGAAACAACAGCAAACAGGCTGCATTATGAGGAGTGTTGCCCAGTTTACTGAGGGAGGTGATCTTTCCCCTGTATTAAACACTACTGAAGCTGCAACTGGATTTCTGTATTAATTTCTGAACTCCACAGATCAATAGGGAAGTGGAGATATTGCAAAGGGTATAAAAATGGTGAAAGATTTGAAATATTTTTCCAGCAAGGAAAGAGAGAGTTGTTTAGGGGGACAGCAGGGACTCAGGGGAACACTCTCAATCTCTACAAATACCTGAGGGGAGGGTGCAAGGAGGATGCAGACAGGCTCTTTCTAGTGTCTTCCTATGACAGGACTAAAGGCAATGAGCACAAACTCAGAGCAAGATATCCTGTCTGAACATCGGGAGGTGTTTCTTTACTGTGCAGGTAACAGCGCACTGCCACAGACTGCCCAGAAAAGTTGCAGAATCTCCTCCTTGAAGGTCATCAAAAGTTGCCTGGACATGAGCCTGAGCAACTTGTTTGTGGGGATGGCCTCCAGAGCTCCCTATCAACGTTAGGTATTCTGTGATTCTGTGTTAAATTACATGTTGTTTAAAAATACCATATACCTTCCTCTTTCGATATTTTAACAAACTAATCACTAGATTTATTCAAACATTGTTTATAAAACTTTTATGGGACTCAGAAAACTTTTCTAAAACCTATAAAATGATTAGATGCATTATATATCTCAATGTGATTAACACCAGTTATATAGTAGCCAATAGTATAATATAGTAGCCAATCTCAAATACAACATGAGGAAATGCACCTGGAAATATATTTTCAATTGTCCTGAGCACTTACCTTTATTAATAGTGATAAAAAATGATAGTTAGATCCCTGTAGTTTTACTATAAATCCATAGAACTCCTGTTGGGTACTAGCTACATTACTATTTAATGACATTAAAACACAAAGGAATGTTCCTTGTAAATTATACAGAGGTAAATTCTTCTCTCTCCCACATTCCTTTTGACTCATTATGTACAATGCTCTTTCATCCTTATCTCTTTCCCTTTTCTGTTAGTCAGCTTTATTGCTCACTTTTTCAGTACAAAATTGTTTCAAGTTATTTCTTTTTCCTTTATGTTCTCAAACACTTGACAGAAAGAAAGAGCTGAGCTACATGTTTGTTCATTTGAAGTATGACATTTTATTTTTAGAAAGTGGAATCATTGCTCTTTTTTATAGTCTTAAATGCTTTTAGACCCAAACTTTGTTTTTTGGCACATATTCAACTTAATAGCCTATATAAAATAAATGAAAGACTAGTGTTACAATTTCCATGTAAATTCATCTCCTTTTCTTTACCACATGTTGAAACATCTCACAATGCATATTTCTGTACTATCCACAAGATTCTTTATATCTTCTTTTTTTTTTTTTGATGATATATACTCAATTCATCCAAGAATATCTTTTTATTATTTTTAATCCCACTATTAAACACTTGAAAAACAACACAGACAAAACTCTCTCATGCAATGTTATCAAACAAAACAGATGTCTATCTAGTTTTCTTTACTCAAAAGGTATCTTGTTCAGCTGATCCTCTTTTCTACCTATTTAGGATTCTGCTCAGCTGAATATTTTTATCACACAAACTTTACATGGTCTTTTCTGTTTTTGTACCAAGATAGGAATCAAATAAGGTATGTCTATGCTGAGCAGTGGATGTGATGAAAAACAGATACCACAAGGGAAGGTTCTGATGGGGGACACCTTCTGCTGCCTGAGCTAATAGAGAAGAAGAATGTGTTCAGACAAGCAGAGAAGATAAAACACATCAGATTTTTTCAAGGATGAAGTAGTACCAAGTGACTTTGCATCAACAGAATTGAAGCTGCTGAGAATGAAGTAGAGTGATTGGGCAAAGGAACCAAACCAGAGGAGATTAAAGACATTTTTACCAAGAAAAAATAAAAACCAAGAGTTGTGCTTTTTGGTTGTTTTTCTGTTTGTTTGTTTCAGAGTCTCATCTACAAGCCTCACTGAATTTAACATTTAAGAAGAATCACCAAAACCCATGCCTTCATTTTCACTATATGATCATTCTCATATGTTTAGGAAGATTAAGTAGAAACTTGGACTATACGCTTATGCCAAATATTACTACCATCTTTTTTTCCTAAGCATTACCACCCTGATATTCAGTGTATTTTATATAAACTGTATAGTTGAAATAAGAAATAATGGACCTGGTCTGTTTTGACATCTCATTAAAGCTGAAGGGTTCATTAACATGCTTTAACAATACCGAAGTTCAACAGCTGAAACTGTTAGCGATTCTGTTCTGAATTTGCTTCTGCAAGGTCTGTGAAAGCTCTGTCCCTTCTCTTAGATGGCTTAATACCAAACAAAAGTCAATGGGTTTTTTTTTTTTGGTTTTTTTTTTTGTTTGCTTGTTTGAATAATTTCAGTGTGCTACAGAGTTAAATTTACTAACTCAGTGCCACATTAGAATAGTAGCATAATTGTTTCATTTGGAATTGATTCTACGTACCTCGCTGGACCCACGGTGGTGACTATCTCTTTTGCTCTTTGCAGAGACTCCTTGATTATATTTCCTATATTTCCTATCTCTCGCCTTCCCTTCCCCATTTCCCTAAAACAGCTAGGACTTGTAATAAACTGGTTGGACCAACATTTGAACCGTTGTTTCTTAATCTCACGCCGGGTATACATATTTCAAAGAACCTCTTCTCCCACCTGTAAATTGGAGCAAGACACTCAGTTGAATCATTTAGTAAAAAAAATTATCCCAGTTTTTAGTTTATTCTGATGTAAAATGTAGATGCTCTTTAGATGAAGGGGGTCCAGAGATACCTTTCTGCCTGTTCTTTGTGAGGCTATACATGTGCTTCATGTTGACAAGACTTTTCCTAGGAGAACTTGAAAGGATTTCACCTCTATGTTTGGAAAGATGTCATCTCTTGAGCAGCACCGGTACCTTTACACTGAAAGTAGGAGCATACATTCTGATGTTTTTTTCTTTGCATTTGAGAGTATAAGATCCAATCTGAATGCCAGTTCAGGCAGTCATCGCCAAATTATCCTGAGTTTCCTAAGACAGAGGCAACTAAATATAATCTATATTCTTGTTCTCAATTATAAGAAAGGCTAAGAGGGACTCCAGTAATCTTTCTTTCCAACACAGTCCTCTCAGTATCTCCCTCTGCAGATTGTCTTTACTGCTATAAGATCCTTAGATTGGCCCAAAGTATTAGCTTCATGACCTCAGTATCCTAAAGAAGTTGTTTTGTTAAGTTCCCTTACAAATCTGCTCCACAAACAGCTTAAATGAAGTGCAGATTCAAGTCTTGCTTATTCTAAGCAACAGAAGCATTAGTTATGGCAGTTACTGATTGTCTACAATACATGCTGTTTTGTAAGTGAGTGGAAACAATAAAATACCACATGGTTCAATTAATGCAGCAGCAGAAGCAGACAGCCTCTGCCCTGAGATTAAAGAAGTGGAATAGTAAAAGGAATTATCCTCTGAAAAAAGCTGGGAGACTCTTCTGAAGAAATTACAGCCAAAAAGTTATTGATAGGACCATTAACACTGGTCAAGTTGCCAAACATCCAATCTTGCAAAACAAAACAAAACAAAAGTGAATGAAGTGGGTTTCTACAATATTTCAGCTGAAAACAAATGGGTCATGGTACTAACAATGAACATTTAAATGAAGAATCTAGCTGTAAGTATCAAAGAAGATTTATGTTTTGGATTTTAAATAATCTTATTTATTCAGTATTACATTTTGTTAAATTTTCTTCTGAGATAAAGGTTTCATCCAAAGATAATTTCAGCATGCTTGGGGTCAAAAGACTCTCTATTAAATTAAAATGGACATATTTTGAGAAATATATTCATGGATATTCATAATACTTCACTCACAAATACTTGGACATTGCCTTTGGCTCATACTGGACTAAGAAAAGCACTTGGTTATACTCAGTCATGGCTTCAGAGGTTTGCTTAATTATACAACTTGATTAAGAAATAAAACTTTTATCTGCACCGATTCAAGTGTGCTCTCAATTGTCATCATGATTGTGCATCTGCATCTAAGGTGCTTTCTTTCCACCATTTATTTTCAACAGTACCAATAAATGAATTGGATTTCTAGCTGGCATTTGCTCATACATTTAGCAGTATTGTATCTTTTTCATAGCATGACTTACTAAGGGACTTGCAGTAAAAAATAGGTGTGTTCCTCATATGTAATTTGTACTGCTTCTCTTAGGTTTTGGGGTTTTTTTGGAAAGACATTCTTTCCTAATTTTAGTCTTTTGACCTGTAATAAAAGTAGCACTGGGTCAATAATATTAAATGATGGAAAATCTAACAGAGACAAACCAATATGCATCATTTAGGAAAAAGCATAAATGAAATAGCTTGACAATGCCTGATAAAATATTTGAATGTTACATTTTAATATCTCCACTATAAATGTGTCAGCTCAAACTAAAAATGCATTATATAATGCTGCACTGGAAGCGCAACAAAACTGAATCCATCTTCGTTTTTATTGTCCAAATGTGCAATTAAGCCCTGCTGATGTGGTAAATGTAAAGCTGTTTTGTTGCTTCAATGTGAGGTCGATTATTACATGGAAAATGTCTAGTTTGAGTTTAAATGTGAAATCAAATTGATTAGCATATAATTAGAGATAAACAAGCAGGCTCATATAAAAATCTAACCTCATGCTAGCATTGTCTGTTCAGTTAAGTAGGGCTCAAACTGAGCTTTCCATTTATAAACATAAATTGGACTTAGAAAGCTGAAAATTGCTCTGTCTCTTGGCTTTTCAGCGATATGATTCAACATATTTTATACTCTGTCATTGTATACTGACATTTAGAACAGTGAATACCAATATGAGAAAGTCTGCTGAACTTTACATTTCTAATTCAAGTTGAAGCCTTTTGTGTAGTGGTATAAGAAGAAAAAATTTGATGGCTTAATGGATAAAATGCCAACCTTTATAAGCCCACTTTTTCAGCAATAATCCCACGAGAAGGGGATATTGTCCTTACCCCAAAGAAGAAGGACACTTCATCCCACACGATTAACAATTGTTATTCAAAGAAGACAAGGAACACTTACATAACATGCCTCTAGGACTACACTAAAGGAACATAATACTTTATTGTATCATATACACAATTGTTCTCAACTGTATACTTCTGTGTGTGGGGGGGGGGGGGGGGGGAGAAAAAAAAAAAAAAAGAAGATTTTAAACTCCAAAGGTAATGTCTCCTGTATTACTGCATTGGCCCACAACATCAGAGGCAGATGTTGGTGGTATGGCAGTAGATGAACCTTCCTGACAATATCCTGTTTACAGTGAGGTGGTGGGTGGGGTGTTTCAGTAGTGATGACAG